>JAJPUD010009022.1:65620-80137 GCA_023553655.1 Myrmecobius fasciatus
CTAAATGCATACATACACACATATTCACATAAACACACACACACACATATATATATTCATTTGCAGATTTGTAAACATACATATAAAACAATATAAATATGTTTGAGGTATAATATAGATTTTTCTCTTGATTGAATCTTTCAGTTTGATTTTGTTTAGATCAATGATTATTAAACCTACTTTTGTTCTAACTTGTCTACTTAGTTCTATGCTTAATTTTCTTGCTATTACTTAACATTCCCCCAACCATGTAGCCCTCCTTTATCTTCTTCCCTTTCCCTTTCCCTCCTTCTTTATTCCTTTCATATTAATCTACACTTTCTTCCACTGAAATACATCTACACACCCTTCACAATATATCTACACACCCTTCTATACCCCATTATATCATTATATGTATGTATATGCATGTATATGTGTATATATACATGTGCGTATATATGTGTATGTGTGTGTATTGTTCTCTTTTTATCCCATTCCCTCAGTGTGAATGTTTTCAGAATTATCAGTCTTCTTCTCATGTCTAAGGCCTTTATGCCAGTTCTTCTTCTGCATCTCATTTGTATAGCACAAAATTACTATTTTACCTTTTCCTAGACAATTTTTCTCTTTGTTTTTTAGAATTAGATCATAACACTGTCTCAGACTTTCTTTTGAATTATTCTAATTATTGATGTTAAACTTAAAGATATGGTTTACATTTCCTCATATAAAGCAAAAAAGTTTGTTCTCGTTAAGTTTCTTTGAATTAGAGTTTGTTGTTGCCTCTTAAATATTAAAGTTTCTATTGAGTTCAAATTTGTTAGAGACAAAATCTTTAAAATCAGCTACTTCAGCGAATGTCCATTTTGAGGGGCATGTTAATATTTTGCTTCATTTTGTTGTATGTGATATATTGGCCACAGGCCTAGTTCTTTTGGTTGTCAATATGTAATATTGCAGGACATATAGTCTTTTATTGGACTTGCAGATAAACCCTATACAATTCTAATTTTATCTCCATAATTTGAATTCTTTTTTGTTTGTTTCTCAAAAATTCTTTCTTTGATCTGAGAGTTTTGAAATATAATAATAAGTATTCAATTTCCTTCTAGGAGCTTCTTGAGGTGGTGATTAATGATTTTTTTTCTATTTCTACTTTCTTCTTTTGCTTTATCATTACAGGGCATTTTTCTTTGATTATCTCTTGCATTATTGGGTCAAGGGTTTTTTTTTTATTACAAGTTTCATGTATTTCAATTACTATGTTTTCTTTTGTTGATCTGTTCTCCAGATCTATTGTTTATCTTTTAAAATATTCTGCATTACCTTCTATTTTTTATTATTTATATTTTGTTTAGTTTTTTTGGTCTCATAATTTCACTGGCTTCCTCTTGCCTAATGCTCATTTTCAACTGGTTGACTTTCTTTCCATAATTTTTTTTATTTATCCTTGGATAGTTGTTATATTATTTAATTAGTTTTTCTCAATTTATTACATTTGCTTTTTAAAGTTTTTTTTTGAGTTCTTCCATAAATTCTTTCTGGGAAGATAGCCATTTTAGGTTACTCTTTGGGGTAGGAGAGCTTTTTTTTTTTTATTACTTCAACAACCTTCTCTGAAGATGAACCCTGGTATTCCCTTTTCCCATAGTAAGTTTCTTTGGTTGTGTTTTGTCTTATCTGTCTGCTCATTTTTTTTTCTTTTTTTAATTAGAACTTATTAGTATAACCACCTCTAATCCTGGGGTGTGTGGTTGAGAGTGCTGCCTCTGACTTCGGTTCTCTCTGACCTGGAACCTCAAATAAAAGACTATACCTTCCTGCAAGTGCCCACAGCCAGCAGTGTTCCTGCTCCACTGGTTCTGTGCTCACTTGGTGTGCTGCTTCTTTCTTGCCCAGAGTCTTTTCTCTGTAGCACAACTGTGCCTGGCATTCCTAATCAGCAGAGGTCAGACCCTCAACTCCCTAACCTGTCCAGAAGGTGAAAGTTGCTGTGATTTTAGCTGAACGTCCCTCTGCATCCAGCTAGCCCCAGAGCTCCCTGCTTGCTGTTTCTGTGGAGGTAGTATTATGCTGTTCATGTTTCACACTAGTTAAACCCCATCCTGCCATCTTTTTTCGATCCCTGTCTTACCCCAATTTTTATTTGTGTTTTTTATCAGTCTATGTTTGCTCTAAGGAGGAATTTTGTTTTGTTTGTGAGGGAATTTTGGAAAATTAATTTCTTACCTACTCTGCCATCTTTCCAGAATCCTTCCAGCAATTGTAATTTATATAAAGTTTTAAGGCATAGAAGTCCAGTGTGAAAATTATAATGTGTGATTGCCCTGCTCAGAAATATCTACTGGTTTCACAGTACCCTTCATATAATATACCATCTTCTCTGCTTAGAATTTAAAATCTTTATGATTTGTCTCCAACCTATCTTTCCAGGATTATTAGTCATTGTTCCACCTCACACACATTGGTAAGTTCTTGTCTACTAGTTATTATCTATAGGTACCATTCCATCTCTTATATCCATGCCTTTGTAAAATCTATTTTTCCATGCTTGAAATGTGCTCTTTTATCATCACACTGTATAATCTCAAACTTCCTTTAATGGGCCTCTTCTACATGAGGAATTTTACAATCTTTTTAGATTCCCTCACATTTACAATTTTCTCTCTGAGTTTCTTTCTCTTATTGTCTCTCTGCATCTCTCTCTCTCTCTCTCTCTCTCTCTCTCTCTCTCTCTCTCTCTCTTGCTCTGACTCTGTCTTTCGATATCTTTGTCTCTGTGTCTCTCTGTTTCTCTCTTTCTCTGTCTGTCCCCATCTCTCTCTGAAATGTCTTTTCTTCATCTTGAATCACATAGGTACCTGTGGAGGAGCCCTCACATTATTAGGCCATTGATGCTTGCTCTCACCAAGCATATTTTCTTTTTAATATTCTTTTTTAGCCTTTACATATTTCTTGGATGACAATTTTTGTTCTGATTCTGCTTTGTAATTTTTTGGTTTGTAATGCATGGCATTAAAACCATTAGAATCCTGGGAGTTATATGCCTGCTCAGTGGTGTGGTGTATCTTTAATTCATGGAACACTACAGCATTATGAGAATAAAAAATGAGTGTCATCCAGATGGCAATTAAATGCACGTGATGAAAAGAAGCAGATTGCATCAGTGTAAATATAACATTAATGAGGTAGATATTACAACTATAATTATTTTTTTCCAAATGATGTAACTGAGGCTCTATAAGGTTAAGCTAATTGTTCATTATCTCACAAGTCTCAGAAGCAGTATTTTAGTAAAATTTTACTAACTAATAAGTAGGATCCAGGGTCCTATTCATTAAGTCACACAACCTCTCAAGGCTAAACTTGAACTTCCACATTTCACGAGTTGTCATGGTTGAAAAATTCATGATCTCCAGATCAGCATTTTGATAATGAGCTTCTATATTTGAAGGTAAATTGATTCATGACAGATACAGTTTATGCTTTGACCCATATATAGTCAGTACTTAGGTCCATATTTAAAGTCTTTCTATCTTGGTAGCACTTAGCAGAGTATGTATTCTTCAATCACTTCCAGATCATAATCTTTGAGGACTTTTGTGGAAATAATAGAAAAATTCTAAACATTAATGAAATGCTTTTTTTTCATAATCTATATATAATGAGCACAGACACACAAAGAAAGAACAGTTCTATATGCAAAGTAGAATTAAAAATATATGTGAAATCTCTAATCTTTATTACTTAAGACTTGTGTTTTATTAAATGTATAATTTCTAGCATTATATAACATTTTATGGTTTGCAAAGCATGTTTGACAGTATTATTTCCTTTGTTACTTTCAACAGCCCTGTTAACTAGGTGCTATTACTAGTCCTGTTGTACAGGTGAGGAAACTGAAGGATACAGAACTTGAATAACTTGTCTTAGGACTTTCAGTAGTATATGAGTCTATAACGATACTCAGGATGTCCTGACTCCAAGTACTGCTCCTTTGTGCTACCTAACTGCTATCAAGTAAATAATAAAATCACACACACTTTCAAATTTGTCTTATTTGTTTTTATTTCCTTTTGAATTTTTCTTTTTTTATTTTCCATTTAAAAAAAGTTTCAACCATCTTTTTTTTTTCCTTCATCAACCCCAAAATCATTGCTAATTAATTGCTTCCTCCCACCCCCTATTGAAAAAGAAAATAAAATCATTGTAACAAAGAAGCACAGTCAAGGAAAACAAGCCCACACATTTTGTTAAATTTAAGAATATGCCATTTTGTGTTAACCAGTACATCATTCCTCTGGCAGAAAGTCAATATGGGCTTCAACATGGATTCTATGAAATTATAATTACATCAATCAGAATTATTAAATCATTCTAATTTATTTTGTTTGATAATGTTTATTTCTTATATGATTTTTTTTGGTCTTACTAGTGAGTATGTTGAGTCAATTCATGCATGTATTCTAGACTTTATCTAAAGCTCATTCGTTCTTTGAGTTGGGAATATTTGGCCTTTGGGCCACTGAAGCCCACAAAATCATTTGCTTTGTTTTTTAAAATTATTTCTTGATTTCTCATACAGCCATTCTATTTGCTCAGTTCTAAGTTTGAAGAAATTATCTCAGCGAGCTTTTGTACCTCCTTTCTGATTTGGCCAGTTTAGCTTTTTAAGGCATTTTTCTCATTAGATTTTTTTATTTGAATGTTTGTATTTCTTTTTGCATCACTTTCATTTTCTCATGTTCTTATTAACTTATTGGGTTTAGGATAAATAATTTTGTTTTGGGCTCTTTGGAGTGTGATTTGGCTAATTGCTTAGCTCTCATGATGATTTTTAAGAGAATGTATACACACAAAAACACACATATACAAAACATATACATGCATCTCCATATAAAAATACATATATATGATATATTCACATATATTTGTATACACATATCGGTATTTATAGATACATATACATACATGTATATGTAATATATACATTTACATACTGACATACCTAGATACACACACATATATCTCATTCTATTCATCCATGCTGCAAGGATTTCCATCATTTATATACAAATAATTGGGTCTCTATTTTAATGGATCAGAGCTAACCTACTGATCATTAACTTTATTTAAATGTTATTATGGAAAAGCTATGACAGAGAAGAAAGGGTGAATCACAAATGGAAAGTGTTAAAAATTCAGTTTTCTATAAAATAGAAGAAGCAACTGAAGCACAAGCAGAAGAAACAGAAGCAAAAGAAGCTGAAGAAGCAGAAGTAGAAGCAGAAGAAGAAAAAGATGATGATGATGATGATGATTAGAAAGCTACTAAAGTGGATCCTGAGCAAGTCTTCAGTGAAATAGACACCCAGTTTTACCACTGAATAGCTTCATGATCTTGAATAATTGGATTAACTTTTCTGACATTTGAGATTGAGTTTTTTAAAGGAAAGTTTGGAATACATGAACACTCCTTATAAGAATTCTATGATGAAAAAAAGGAAAACAATTTTTAAAAATCAGCTTAGTTATCTTTAGTGTTCTTATTTCTCTATTTTCATCAAAAAGAGAATTATGTTTTCATTTTATCTTATAAGGATATTATAATAGAAGTTTACTTGTCAATTATAACTATCATTTATATTGAACTTTAAGATTTGCAAAGAATTTTGCATTTTTAACTTCTTTGAACTTCATAAGAATTGTATTTGTTAGGAGCTATTATTATTTTATAGATGAAGTAACTGAAGCTGAGAAAATTTAAGTGGCTTACAGAGTCACAAAGTCAGTCACAAGTGTCTGAGGCAGAAATTAACCACAGGTTTTCTGAGTTCTAGTTATGTCATCCATGGTGACTATGTTATTTTTCACTCCTTATTTATTCCACCACTTAGATGAATAGATAGATAAAGAGATTATAAATAAACAAACAGACAGACAGATAGATTAGTCTTTTACTCTTTTCATCAATATTGTGTATAGAGTATTGGTACATAGTATTTCTGATAATTGTGATGAATCTGTGATAATCTCTTTTTTTTTCCTGCCCAGCTTCCATTTCAACCATGGCACATTTATCAGACAGTTGACTATGAGCTATGGTGGAAAAAATATTTTATTAAATTGTCTGGAAACATTATTAATTATTGTTTTGTTTGAACTCAGAGTTATATGACTAAAAATGTTCTAATCCAAAGCTTACAATAGATGTCTGGCTGACTTCAGAGAAGCTAGGGAAAAATAAATAGAGAGAAAATGCTTAGGTACCACCTAGTGCTGAATCTATTCAAAACTTGTGCTTAGGTTTGCTCAAATTTGAATATTAATGCTTCCCAGGAGGTTTATCTATTTAAATCTCTATCGATCCACATGTACATACATATCACATATGTGTTTATATATAATGTGTATGTATGTGCATATATATGTGTATAATTAGGTACCCTTTTCTGGCTCTTTCCCTTGCTAAATGATCTAATAAACTTCTCTCTAAAACTATTTTAAGTTTCAAGGTTTATTCTTGTGACGTGCAATGGCAATTGAACTAATACTTATGGAACTTCAGAATGAGAATCTAGTTCTTGTTTTTGTAATGAATTACAGCACTGAACTATAAAATTTGGGGAAAGGCTTTTGGGCACTTAAGGGGGAAAATGGAAAAAAATAATGAAACGAATAATTCAACAGTCAATATCTACTAAGTAGTGGTTAGAGGCTTACAATGTATTATTTTTATGTTGTACCCAGGCTAGCTCTCTGGAGGATATTGGGACCAGTCTGAGCCCTTGGTCTTAGAAGATGATCAAAGAGGCAGAACTCATGTTAATGATCCAACATTTAATTTGTTTATTCCAAATTCTCTCAGCCTTATATACCCTAATACCCTTAAATAACTATAGCAACACTGCTCATATGCTAAGTATATACTGCACATGCGGGACCACATAAACAACCTGCTATTGTATGTAGATGACTCTTTGCCACTTGGTATCCCTCTGCTTTAATTACAACATAGGTTGTCACTGCCCTGTGACTTCTCAGGAAGCCGTGAGCCCTTAAGGGTTATGGAGAGAAGAACCAGACATTGTCATCAGGTTCCCTCTGGACTGCAGGGTCTTATACTTCACCCAGAGTTCCCCCACTATCTGTGCCTCTCTAAAATATTTTTTTTCAATCCAATCCAACAAATATTGGTTGATTACTGACCACTTGAAAAGCAATATGCTAATCAGTGTAGGAACCTAGATAAAGTAAGATAGAAACCTCATCCTTAAGGTATTCAACTATGAGGCCTGTAGTATTTACAAAATGAAAATAAGACAATAACTTCATCCTCAAAAATTAATTTGCATATTTCATCAATCAAATAACTTTAAATCTGTGAGAGAGACAGAAATAAATACAGGAAGTATTCAAAGAGAGAAGAAATTGAGATAGAATGTAGGAGAAAAATGTTTAGGTAAATTTGCATGGAACAGATGGTTGTTCATATGAGATTTGAAGGTAGGTAGAACATGGATGAGTGAAATGGAGAAAGGAGTTCCAGAGAGTAGTATGAATAAATTTAGAAACATAGTAATTATCATGTATATTTAGAATTTTGCTGAATTAAGAATAAGATTAAGAACAACAACAAAGGAACAAGTATAATTATAACTGAGGTAGCTGAGTAGTGCAATGGATAGAGCATTAGTCCTAAAGCCAGAAAAATCTGAATTCAAATCCTGTATCAGGCACTTATTAGCTATATAATTCTGGGAGATGCA
The DNA here is from genome assembly GCA_023553655.1 of Myrmecobius fasciatus. Taxonomy (NCBI): domain Eukaryota; kingdom Metazoa; phylum Chordata; class Mammalia; order Dasyuromorphia; family Myrmecobiidae; genus Myrmecobius; species Myrmecobius fasciatus. The sequence continues at coordinate 73,372 of JAJPUD010009022.1, forward strand.
CTTAATTTTTGTTTGGTGCATGTTTCTCATTTATAAAATGGATATGATAGTAATAAAAATTAAATAATATTTGTAAAACATTTAGTATATTATGTGGCAAATATTGTGATATAAATATTAACTCAAATAATAACAGTAATAGTACTAAATCCTCTCTATATAGTATATTAAGGTTTAAAAAAAGCTGGACCATTTGTGGCTAAAGAACAGGATTTGGGAAGTGTGCAAATATACTAGAAAGGGGGGCTGTATAAGCATGATTTCAACTATTAAATATCAGACCAAAAAGTTAGAATTTTATCCTGAAAGTAATAGGAACTCATAGACATGTTTCAGTAAGATATTATATGAAATGATTGATTTGGTTTTTCTTCATGCTACCAATGTAATATTGGGTATCAGCCTCATTGGGATCTTCCCCTGACTTTTGAAACGAGATGATTTGATTCAGATTTCTTCCCACTCTAAGTACTATGATTCTTAAGGGAATTTTATTGAGAATAATCTAACAGTGATGAGTATTATGGTTTTGAGAGGAGCAAAATTCAAGGCAGAGAGATCAATCAAGATCAATGAGGACATCAATAAGATAAAGTGTTCCTTGACTGAACTATATTGTAGTAGTTATTGTTTGTACTTTGCACTTGAAGAGGACCATGACATCAGGATAGTGATGCCATGACATCCAAATGAGTTTCATTCAAGTTAGAGTGGGCATGGAATTCAATAGCTTCACTTTCTTCTCCAGAGCCATATGAAATATAGATGAGGACAAATTAAGATAGTTCTGGATTCAGTGGGATATTGAATTAGTAAATCATTGAAATTCTCTAATTTTAGTACTTCTATCCTCTGCAGATAGCTCACTGGAGAAGAGGAGCCACGGATTAGAAAAGCAGGATGAAAGAAGCGTTAAGAATAAGTTTTCCAAGTTTATGTATTTTAAGGCTTCCAAGCAAAATAAGTGGAAGGAATCTGTGCAACAAGCACAACTTTCTCATCACATAAAAACAGCTGGAATTGTATCAAATAACTCATAGAAAAATTGTACCTAAAAAAGGACAAGGGAAACAAATTTCCAAAAGGAAATTGCATACATGCCCTGAACACACAAGGAAAACAACAATAGGGATTAAGAAAATGAGCAAGCAAATAAAAGTTCTTAATATAATAAAGTAATACTATAGGGTTTAAAAAAATCCAGGACACTCAATAAGAAGACAATAATCTTTCAACCAACACAGCTAGCTAATCAAGAGAAAAGAATGGCCTTAACTTGTTCTGCAGTAGTTAGAAAGCAAAACAAAAGAAAGAAATGAGTGGTATTCAAGGTTTTTAAATGAAAGAACAAAAGGAAGTTGTGATTGAAATAGAGTCTAGAAACCCTTAACAAAACAACAGAAACCTTGAAACAAAAATAATGGTGAAGAAAAAAATAGCAATTAGTGGCAAAGTAAAAATGAATGAACCAAAAGTAAAAGATGAGACATTAGATATATAAATATAGTTAACAGATCAGGTGGAAAAAAAAAAACAGGGTTGGGGTCAAGGAGAGAATCTCACAATCATTTTTTGGCAGGGAGGAAGTAAAAAAAATCATAATTCCATAACTAAGCATTTTTTAAATCATGTATAACTTTTAGATCCAAAAGATAATGTTGAGATTGGTAGAATTCAAAGGGAATCATCAGAGAGAACAGGACCCTCATACTTAATTTATGTAGAAATGTGAGAAGTTCTAGATCTCCTAGTTCAATGTAAAAATTTTATAAATGACTTGGAAAAAAACAAAACCACCAATGCCAGATAGAAGTGCTTAGAATTAGTTACCCATCAAAAAAAACTTAGCACCAAAAAATAAAAGACTAGAATATTAAATGCCAAAAAGAAAAAGGAAATTAATTTTGCCCAAGAATATACTATAGAAATTAAGTATCATTCTTAAAATATTTTAATAAAATAGATGTCTTCAAAGATTTCATTTAAGAGTAAAAGTGATATATTAAAAAAAATTTAAAAATTTTAACCTTTTCAAAAGTGAAAGGTGGTGGCCCATTGACTAAAGTTAGTAAATCAGAGGGGAGAAATTTTAGGAATCTTTATTTAATTATATTTAAAAGGACTAAAGAGGGAAATTTTCTGCAATAAGATGATATAAAAATCTTTACTATTAAGAGCTTTAAAAAAGAAACTGTGCATAAGTATAACTTCTACTGTCATGCTTTACTACTTTAGAGGAATAAAAAGAGAATTGGGGAAAATTTAATATTTCTTTAAATTAGCATACCAAAGATTAAAATTGAATTATGCAGAGGAAACTTCATAAATTATGCTTTTATCTGAGCTGACAATATATATTAAAATAATAAATAGGGAGCTGGACTATGATAGGGAAGCAAAGGTGGAAGGTCAAAGTCAGAGTGGAATTTAAAAATGTATTTCTTCAAATAAAACATATTAAAAATAGGCCTATGTGTTCAAATATTAATTAATTTGTTTTTGGAATTGAAGGCAAGAGAGAAGATAATTAAAATAAATCTGATTATTTTAAGCAATATAAGTTATATTGCTTAGTAACTAAAAATTAGTAACACACCAGTGGTCCCCTCATCTCCCTTTTTCTTCCCTCTACTTCTCTCTTGGTCTCTGCCTCTGCCTCTTTCTTTAGCTTTCTATGTATAAAATCATTTTAATTCCACATAATCAAAATTAACCATTATACTTCTCATACTCCTCTCTATCTCTTATTTGGGCCTAAGATCTTCCTTTACATAGAGATATAACAAGTGAATTTTTCTTTGGTCTCCTAATTTTTTTTTTAATGATAGCATTTTTTGCAGCTTTCAGGGCAGAGCCAAGATGGATAAGTAAAGTCAGGAAGCTATCCAGCTCTTCCAGATTCCCTCAAAAACTACATGAAACCAAGCCTCTGAACAAAGTCTGACAAAATTAAGCCATTCTAAAGCTCAAAATACATTGGAAAAACTTCAAGAATGGTCAGTCTTACTGGAGTGAAAGGGGTGTTCAGCCCAGATCAGAAGGAGTCTGAGAAAGCCAGTGAGAAGATTTTAGTCACAGCAGATCAGCCATGGAGGCCTTCGACCCAGGCTCAATGGCAGAACAAACCATTAAGTCACTCCCATTCTCAGCTCAGAAGAAAAAAAAAATTTAAAAAGGTGGTTTCCTGGAAAGAGAAGATAAAATTATCCCTTGATCCCTGCCATGCTCAAAGCCAAGGCTCAGAAATGCACAGGAAGCTTTGGCCATGGACCCTTTACTTTAGGAGCAAAGCATGTCCCTAAAAGTAAAAAAAAAAGAAAAAGAAAAAGAAAAAAGGAAATATCAAAAGAAAAGGATAGAAAATGAGCAAGAAATAGAAAAGAACTTTGACAATAGAAAGCTACTTTCGTGACAGGGACGAGCAAAACACCAACTCAGATGAGAACAAAAAATCCACAGAAAAAATCCCAAAGAGTGATATGAATTGGTCTTAAGCCCAAAGAAACTTCTTGGAAATGCTCATAAAAGTTATTAAAAAAAACAAACAAGAGAAGTAAAAGAAAAGAAAAAATGAAAAAAAGAAATGAGATATGCAACAGAGAGTGAACAGCTTAGAAAAGGAAAACAATTCCTTAAAAAATACAATTGGCAAATGCAAAAAAGAAAATCCACTTAAGAAAACAACACCTTCAAAAGTAGAATTAACAAAATGAAAAAAGAGACACCAAAGCTAACTGAAGAAAATCACATATTAAAAACGAGAACATGGCAAATGGAAGCTAATGACCCTGTGAGACCGCAAGAATCAGTCACAAAAATTAAAAAGGATGAAAAAAATGGAAGAAAATACCTCCTGGGAAAAACAACTTACCTGGAAAATAGATCCAGAAGAGATAGTTTAAAAATTATTGATCTAGGTTAATACAGGGAGGCAGAGCCAAGATGGCGGAGTGCAGACATGACTTTAAAGCTTTAAAAATGAGTAAGAAACAGAAAAGAACTGTCACCATAGACAGCTTTTGTGGAGATAAAGAAGGTCAGACCTCAGATCCTGAGCTTTTTAAAGGTAAAGCAACTCCAGAGGAAGCCACAAAGGCAGACATGAGCTGTCCCCATTTCACAAGGCTTTCCTGGAAGATAGCATAAAGAATCTCAAAAGAAAGTTACAAGAAAATTAGGGAAATGAATTGGCATCATTGCAAGAAGGATATAATGCTTAAGGTCTGTTTGAAGGAAAGGAGATGCAGCTGCTTCAATTTGTCCTAGGACAGTTAAGCTGGTTGACTTCAGGTGTTCGGCTGTCTAGAATAGGTCCTGTGTTCTCAATGGTTTTCAATCTACTTTTTACTAAAGGCAGATATGTCAAGGCACCTGCCCACAACCAGAGCAAAGTGGCCCAACAGTCTTCTAGGCCCTCCCCAGGTGCTTAGAATCTGCCACACTTTGTCCCAGGCCCCACTTCCTGCCCTGTCTTTGTGCTGCCGCCTGAGCTTGGGCAACCCTCTCCATCCCTTGCCTGTCTGAAACTGACCTGCTCTGGAGCTCTGCCAAGGTAACTTTTGCTGGAAATGTTTTGTACTCCAAGTATTGGGCGAGCTGTCACTCCAGAACCAGTTCAGAGGCTTAATCTGCTGTAGGTTTGAGAGAAGGTCAGAGGGATCACAGAGAGTCATGTGTGCACTCCACCATGTTGGCTCCACCCCTCCTTTTTTCCCCATAAGGCAATTGGGGTTAAGTGACTTGCCCAGGGTCATACAGCTAGGAAGTATTAAGTGTCTGAGGTTGGATTTGAACTCAGGTCCTCCTGACTTCAGGGCCAGCACTCTATCCATTGCACCAGCTAGCTGCCCCAAAGGTAGCTATTCTTAAATTAAAAAGCAGTATCTACCTAAAGTCTACATCCAGCACTTGTAATGGAGAGAAGCTGGATACATCCCCAGTAATATCAGGAGTGAAACAAGAATGCTCATCACTATTATTCAACATTTTCTAGGACAATGTTGAATAATAGTAGTGATAAGGAGCATTGTCCTAGAAAAATTGGCTTTAGCAAAAAGAAAATAAAAAGAAATTATCTAGAATAGGTAATGACCGAATAGAACTATCATTCTTTGCAGATAATATGATGATATACCTCCAGGATCCTAGAAAATAACCTAAAACGTAATGGATACAATGAACAGCTTTAGCAGAATTGCAGGATATTACATAAACTCACACAAATCATCAACATTTCTAAATATTACTGGCAAGGCCCAGGAGCAAGATATAGAGAATTTCAATTTAAAATAACTCTGTGCAAAATAAAATTTTTGCATCTCTACCTGCCAAGACAAACCTGGGAACTAGGTGAACACAATTGCAAAACATTTCTCCCTCAAATAAAATCATATCTAAACAATTGAAAAGATCTCATTTGCTCAAGGTTAAGCTGAACTAATATAATAAAAATGGCAATTATACATAAAATGATCTATTGATCAGTGTCACACCAATCAAACTGCCAAAAAATTATTTTATAGCACTCGAAAAATAACAACAAAATTAACCTTGAAGGACAAAAAGGCAAGAACATCAACAGAATTGAGTAAAAAAATACAATGGATGGAGGCAGAACTAAAACTCGATTATAAAGCAGTAGAAATCACAACCATTTGGTATTGACCAAGAAACAGAGTGGTGCATCAGTGGAATAAATCAGATATACTCGATAAAATAATGAAAGCCTATAATAACATAGTATTTGGCAAACCCCCAAATTCTATCTTCTGGGATAAAAACTCATTATTTGACAAATTTGCTGGGAAAACTGGGAAATAATATGTCAGAAACTCAGCATAGACTTATATTTCACACCCCATACTAAAGGGTGATATCATAAGCAAATTAGAAGAGCAAGGGAAAATTTATCTGTCAGACCTCTGCAGAAGGCAGTAATTTATGACCAAAGAAGAACTAGAGAACATTATGAAAAGCAAAATGGACAATATTGATTATAATAAATTAAAAGAATTTGAACAACTGTAATTCCCTAATTCAGAAAAGATCAAAGTATATGAACAATTTTCAGATGACAAAATTAAAATCATCTATAGTCATATGAAAAAATGCTCTAAATCACTACTGATTAGAAAAATGTACATTGAAATAACTCTGAGGTATCACCTCACATCTCTCAAATGGCTAAAATTATGGCAAAAGAAAATGATAAATGTCAGAGGGGATGTCAGAAAACTGACACACCAATGCATTGCTTGTGGAGTTGTGAAATTAGCCAACCATTCTGGAGAAGAAAATTTGGAATTATGCCCAAAGGGATATAAAACCATGCATACCATTCAACCCAACCTTGCCAGTACTGGGTCTGTTTTCCAAGGAAATCATAAAAGAGGGGAAAAGACTCATATATCCAAAAATGTCTGTAGCAGCTCTTCTTGTGGTGGCAAATGGAAAATGAGTAGAATCCTATCAACTGGGAATGGATGAATAAGTCACATTGTATGAAAGTAATGGAAATATTATTGTCTTATAAAAATGATAAACAAGCTGATTTTAGAAAGGTTGGGAAAGATGTATATGAACTGATGCTGAGCAAAACAAGCAGAAGCAGGAATACATTGTACACAATAACAGCCAGATTGTGTGATGATCAACTATGAAAAGACTTGTTTCTTCTTAGTAGGTCAAGGCAATCCCAATAAATTTATGATAGAAAATGCCATCTGCATCCAGAAAGAGAACTATGGAGATAGAATGTAAATCAACA
>JAJPUD010009023.1:7279-26679 GCA_023553655.1 Myrmecobius fasciatus
GGAAGGAAGGAAGGAAGGAAGGGAGGGAGGAAGGGAGGGAGGAAAGAAAAAGTAAAAGAAAAGAAAAGAAAAGAAAGAAAAAAAGGAAAGAAAAGAAAAAGAAAGAAATTAAGAACCTGAGTCCCGGGCAGCTAATTCCCTGAAGGTAACACAACTAGTACAGGGAAGAATCAGAATTCAAACCCAGTTCCTTGTACTGAATTAACCCAGAAAAGCGCAGCCTCTCTGAAGCGGCTGGAAAGCAGGGCTTTCAAGCTGGGGACTCTGGAGGAACATGAGGAAGCCCTAGTCTTTCTCTGGTTTCTCCTTCTCTAAGTGTGCCAGGTCCCTTGGGGGCCGCCTCAAAGCCACTCTAAAACAAGGAAGGGGTATCTCAGGAGAGAAAGCGCCATGTAGACAGCCCCAGATCGCTCTCCCCGCAATGATGCAGCTGCAGCTAACAGCAGCCCTCCCTTCACTTCTGGGTCCCATCCTCCTTCCTCAAGTAGCTACTACTGCCTCATTGCAGCCCTTCCATGCAATGACAAGACTCATGGGGTGCCGGTAAGCACAGAGAACCTGGGTTCTAATTCTGTCCCTGCCTGAACTTTGTAAAGTGAGGAGGTGGCCCAAAGGATCCCCGAGGTCCCTTCCGGTGCTGCTACCCCGGGGCTCGGGTGTCCGGCTCTTGCTCCCCTCCCCTCCTGCAAGCTGCACGTTTCCTGTCAAAACAAAACCGAGGGAGGGGAAGAACCGGGAGGAAGAGGCGGGGTCTCCTCGAAAGCCCAGGCAACCGACCCAAAACAGAAACAACCATCTCTTACAACCCACATCCTTCTCCCACAAGGCCCAGGCTGGGGCTCCTGGGGGATCACAGCTGGGACTCCAGAAGGAGGGGGCGAGGGGGTGATTGTGCCTCCTACTCAGTCCTGGGAGAACGGAGTCAAACGGAGGAGAGGGTTGGATAGGTCCGGAGCAGGGTGGAAGGACCAGTGGCCGCTGCTCAATCGTGGGGTGGTGGGGTCAGGGAGGAGGGTGAGTGGACAGGTCAGGATAGGAATGGGGGGGAGAGGGAGGCAAGTGCCCCCTGCCCATTCTGGGGGACCGGGGAAGGTGGAGGTACAAGTGTTCCTGTTCAATCCTGGGGTTGGGGGTCAGGAAGGGAGGAAAGTGAGTGGACAGGTGAGGAGTGGGGGGGGGGGGTGAGAAGGCAAGTGCCCCCTGCTCATTCTGGAAGACCTGGGGAGGTGGGTGACAAATGCCCCCTCCCACTCCTGCCCTTGACTCCTCCTCGAGAAGTATTTTTGGAAGCTGGTCCGGAGCGCACACGCTGGCAGCTGCCCAGCACAGACGTAAACAAGCCCCAGCACTCGGGCTCCCACCCGGGGCGGGGGTGCCAGCTTACTCCGGGCCACCCACCAGCCCCCACCTCCTCTTCCCCGCCGCTCCCACGCGGGACGGCGGTTCGGGGACAAACAAGTGAGAAACGCATCGGAGGGATCCCCGGGCACGAAACCGGGGCTGCCTCCTTCTCCGTCTCTGAAATAAAGTTAAAGTTGAAGTGGGGGGGTTCGGGATCCCTGTGGATTGGGGGGGCCAAAAGAGAAGGGGTCTATCCCACGCCAACCTAGGGACAGGCTGACTGGTTGTCAGTCCCCATCGCGGGTAGCCGTGGGGTACCCACCGAGCCGGGCGTGGACAGAGAGTCAGCCCTTCCTCCCGTCTCGTCCTGTCCAGTCCCGTCCGTGCGGATCCCCGCGGGGCTTGGTTCCGCTCCGCCCGGCTCGGCTCCGCCACTAGCCCTCCAGACTGGACGGCCGCCTAGCCGCTTCGCCAGCCCCCTCCGCCCTCCCCCCGGCCCCACGCGGTATTTAAAGGGCCCTGCAGGACTGAGCAGCCAGCCAAGGCGTCGTCCATCGCGCCCGGCCCGCGGGGGGGAGCGCGGACTCGCGGCGGCCCATCCCGCCGCCTGCCCGCCCCCGATCCGATCCCGCGCGAGGCCCTAGCGACGCTGCCAAAAAGTTGCCCCCACAAGGGTAGGCGCGGGGCCGGAGCGCGGGGACCTCGGCCTCGATGGCGGAGGCTGCGGGAGCCGGCTCTCCCCGCAGGCAGAAATTGGTACGGTCCAAGACAAGCTGGGGAGGAGAGAGATGTGTTTACGGAACTGAGAGACATCCTCCGAGTCGAAGAGGCGGGGGCGGGGTCAGGGCAGTCAGGGGGCGGAGCCTATAAATGCCCTCAGTTTCCCAGGTCGCGCGCACGCTCGCGAGCCCCGGCAAAGGCGGGGGCAGGGAACTCTAAGCAAGTGCGCGCACGCACTGCCTGGACGCCAAAACAACGCAACTGACGAAAGGTAACTAAAGCAGCTGTTGGCCGAGGAACGCTGTATACATTGGAACCCACTTGATGCTTGTATAGATGCACAACGCTCTAGACACAAAAGCAGCACAACCTACAAAAAGGAGCTAATGCAGCTGTTTGCAAGGTCACCGCACCCTCAGAAATCCAATGCTATGTTTGTGTAGATGCACAACGTAGACACAAAATTTGTGTAGATGAACAACATCCCCCTCCCCCCTCACACAAAAACCCTACACGACCTCCAAAAAGGAGCTAATGCAAGCATACACAGAAATTGGGTATAGACACAACACCCTACAAAAAGGAAGCTAGCGGCGTAGAGAGATACTTGTCAAGCGATTAGCAAAGTGTCCGGCAAATAATAGACACTGAATGAATGCTTATTTCCTTCTCCTTCCATTTTGAAAGAAATACAATTTTGGAAGAAAGAAAGAAATACAGTTTTTAACTTGTTGCACAGCTGATACATATACAGCATTAAAATTTGAAAAACACGCTTTATGTACATTTTTAAAAAAAATCTTAAAAAAAAAGTTTTCATATTATCTTCATTCTGATTATTTCCTTCTGGCTTCCCCTACCCAATAAACCAATAAAAAAGTAATAATAAAGTAAGCCAGTAATAAAGAATGACAAAAGGAAGAAGGGAAAAAAAAGGAATAGGCCATTAAAAGCAACCAGTCCATCCATGATATCTGACAGAATGTGCAAGGCTCCACACCAGTGGTTCGCCATCTCTGCAAGGATTTCACAAGAACATGGTCCAGCACCATGTATTTGAACAGTTGTTTTAGCTCTTTTATTTTTTTTCTTTTTTCACTTGAACTGCTCTTGTGTATCTACAAGCATTCTGCATTTCCGTGTATTAAACAACAGCTGCATTAACTCCCGGTTAGCCTGTTGCCCTGGTCTGTGAGGTGTGTGTGAGTGCTTATGCTGGAGCCCTGTGTTGGATTTATGGGCTAAAATTGCCTGTATTACAACAGCTGCATTATCTGGGTGTAAATGGTTTTATTATTCCTTGCTAGTTTGGTGCCATATGTGCACATTTTAATAATAATGGAAAATAATAATGAAAAAATGTACACCTTAAGATTTGCAAAGTACATTGTAGTTCTCATTTCATTTGACCCTCATTATAAGGTAGAATTTTTGATGAAAAAAAAATCATCCTGATTTTATCTTTGAGGAAACTGAGGCTTATAGTGGGTCAGTGGCTTGCTCACTAATCTTTCTAATTCCTTTCTAATTTAGCCACAAAGACAACGTGTCTTAGCGGATGGACTCCTGCATCTGAATGTCTTGCCTTCCTTCTTCCCTTACAGATTATTAGCTGATTTATTCAAGGCCATAAAGTCACACATAAGACAGAAAGCATAAAATCCTGAATTTGAACCCAGTCCCCTTGAGTTCCCATCACATGTACACAGTAAGAAAGTCTAATCAGCCTGCATGATGGGAAAATCCCTGACACTAGGGGGAGAGGTCCTGCATTCAAATGCTGCCTCTGGCCTTTAAGATGTAGATAATTCTGGGTAGTCACTTAACTTTGGCTTCCTTCTCCGTAAAATGGAGGGGCTGGGCCAGAGGGCTTGTTAAGTCTTTCTCTGGTTCTGGACAGAAGAGGAAGGATCTGATAGCAGGCTCTCCAAACCCAAAACTATAGCAAGGAGCTAAAAAGCAGCAGAAATATAATTTGAATCTTCTTCCTCTGGATCTATTTACCCCAAACAACTTCTCCCCACCCCACCACACTATATGTGTACTATATTTATATACAGATACAAACCACACATATCCTATATCCACATTCAAAAAGTCAACCAATTATGGATTTGCAAGCTCATACCTTCCCATAAATGCACATGCAGATTTGCACATGAATACAACATACTTTTTATATGCATCAGAGCATGATTCATAATTCCCCCAGACCCAGCTAGCTCGATGTTCCAAAGGTCAAGAAGAATAGGTAGAGATCAATCAGGAAGTTCAAATCTAACTTTACATACTTACCAGATGGGGAACCTTAATTACTGGGTCACTTAATCTCTGCCTCAGTTTTCGCAGCTATAAACTGGGGATAATAATTGCATTTATCGGGGCAGCTAGGTGGCCCAGTGGATAGAGCACCAGCCCTGAAGTCAGGAGGACCTGAGTTCAAATCTGGTCTCACACACTTAACATTCCCTAGCTGTGTGACCCTGGCAAGTCACTTAACCCCATTGCCTCAGGAAAAAAAAAATTGCATTTATCTCCAAAGGTAGTTGTGAATATCAAATTGGATATTAATAAAGCACTTACTTAACACAATATCTTTGTTATTAATTATGTGGCTAGGCAAGTCACATTTTAAAAGCACTTATTAAACACAATAGTTTTGTTGCTAGTTATAGCGATCCTAAACATCTTAACTCTGTTTACACAATACCTGGCACATAGTAGGCACTGAATAAATTCATGCTCCCTTCTCTTTTAGGGAAATAAGTGCTTATTTCTTTCCTTAATTCCTTCTTTTAGTTGTATCCCATGTTCAAATTTGAGGTGTTTTATTTGCAAAAATACTTGTACTTTCTTCAGTGTTCTTGGCAAAGGAAGGTTCTTTGAGTGGCTGAAACAGCTGGTACATGTCAAATAACCCACTCTTGGGAGAGCAGTGTGTGGACAGTTTTCCTTCAGCCTTGCATGAGGGTGTGGGGGAGGGAGATATTCCTTTCTCTATTCCCACCAATGAAAACCAGCATTTCCACAAATTTCAGTATCTTCTGTTTGCATTAAATACTTGGAGAATGTCCCTCTCCCTTTACAGGAACATGAGGAATTTTTTTTTCCATAAATGACAACACTTTTTATTATTATGTTTGATATCTATTTAATATATAAATCTATTATAAACTGCTCTACATTACATACACATATGAATAATATGATTATATATTAAATAATGCATTTTGTTGTTACTATTTTGCCTAGACTAAGGTCTTTTCAATTGATCCTCACAAGATATTATTATCCCCACTTTACCAATTGAGGAAACTGAGGCTGAGAAAAGTTATTGTTGTTCAGTCATTTCTATCATACCTGACTCTTCATGATCCCACTGAGGGTTTTTCTTGGCAAAGCTACTTTATTCCTATTCTGCAGTCTTGGTTAGATATATTAGAACTGGGAGGGATTTTTATTTTTGGTATAGTTCTGTGTTCTTTTTCTCCAAATGAAAATACAATCAGAATCAGAGCTGTAGAGAAAATGTTTTTGTGATTGTGGAACTGGAGGGTCATAGAAAAACTGGAAGGGATCTCAGAGATCATGTAGTCTAACCCCCTCATTTCACAGATAAAGAAAAGGAATTACAGAAATTATGGTTAAAGCTGGGAAGGACCTTGGAGGCTATCTAGTCTAATTCCCTCAATGAGGAAATGCTGGCACTGAAAAATTTCAGAGACTTTTCCAAGTCACATAGATGATAAGTATCAGGGATAAAATTTGAATTCAGGTCTTCGGAATTGAGAGTCAGAATTCTTTCCTCTCTAGCATTCATCTGTCCACATTTAGATTATGGGGGGGAAATCCTCTAAATCCCACAGGCTTGCTGATCATATAATTTCAATGAAGACAAAACAAAATGCTAAGGATAGAAATGACTGAACAGCAACAACTTTTCTTGGACTCAGTTTCCCCAACTGGTATAATGGGGGTAATAATATCTTGTGAGGATCAAATGAAAAGACATTTGTAGAAGCTCTTTTCAAACTTTAATATGCTGTGTAAAGGTACTGTTATTCCTATTCTGCCCAATCTTGGTTAGATATACTAGAGCCAGGAGAGATACAATGATTTAATTACTTCATTTGTTAACTAACTATAGTATTGGCAGAACACTAAGTCAGGTGGTATTATGGGCATCAGAGCAGGTGAATATGAATCATTTATGTTGCCAGGTCAGGTAAGGTGATAATTCTCTGGTGTGAGCATCATCCTTGAAGCTAAAGATTTTAGAAACTCAATATGCTTCTACCTCACAGCCCATTAAATTGACTCCCCCCAAATGGTAAAAGACAACCAATCAATGCTGAGGGATTGTGGGGTGACAGGCTCACTGCTACTTCAATGGAGGAGTTGAAAATTAGTTCAGGAAGAATGGACCTCAGAAGATAGGTGTGGACTTCATTTCCCAGCCCATCCCCAGAGGCTTTCTGGTTTGGGAGGACTTGCTAGGACCTGCTGATACTCAGCTGGCCAAGGTGCCAAGAATACAGTGATGTGATGAGACTTTAGAAAGGGGACAGAAACTGGACCTGCTATTGTATTAGGACAGTTAATTGCCAGGAGAGGATATTCCCTCTGCCAATTTAAGAACTTTCTCTGCAGCCTTTAGTCTTAGAGAGTCAACTAACTCTCTGAGAAGTAAAGTGACTTCCCCAGAGTCACTTTCTGTGTCACAGGAAGGACTAGAGTTCGGACTTCCTAGCCTGGGGACCCCGTCTCTAGCCACCATTAAGAGTTAGTAGAAGGATACAAAGAAAAGTAATAAAATTAGCACTTTAAAGTCTGCAGGGTGCTTTCTCTACAATATTTTTATAAGATAACTAGTGCAACTTTTTATTTACATTTGTTTGATTGTTGTTTGATTTTTCCAGATCTGAGATTTCATTCACTTGGGGAAATCCCAAAGGGGAATCTTCCCCCACTGATGCAAGTCAGTGACTCCCCAGGAACATATAGTTTGACAGAATAGCCTGGGAGTTTTGGGGGGATGGAGAGAGGGAGGAGAAGGAATAATTTACTCATGGTCACCCACAACCAACATATTTCAAAAATGGAAATGGAATCCCTCTGAGATAATAATTCCATTTAGTTTAATATGAAATAGTATTTGAAATCCTACTATACTGTACTATATTTAATATCATATTTACTATATAGTACTTGCTATATATATGTTTGCATTGTTGTGTTTTACATATCAGATATATTATGTTTATTATGTATCCCATTATATTTTATATTTATATCAATTCATATTATATGCTATCTTATATAATACTATTATTTTTATATTAAGCTGTATTGTGTTGTATCCTATCAAATCCTCTCTTATCTTGTCCTATTTTACTATTCTATTGTAACCGATCTGTATCAATGGGCAGAAAAGTCTGCACACACTTTCCCCATACTGATAACTCTGATGTTGATCTATTGTGTTTTTGTTAGAAGAGGAACACAAATATGAAATTATACACCTAATTGTATATTAAATGAAATTATTGTAATAATTTGACTCTGATAATTTGAGATCACATATAACTATGCATGTCTGTATGTAAATATATTATATGTATAACACACACATGCATATATAAATACATACATATGTATGTGTATGTATTTTGTATGTTGATATCTATCTGTGTGTGTATACATAGCATAGAGAGAGTCAGATTGAGACAGAGCTGATAATCTGTTTGGGGACTGACCCTCTGATTTTATCAGCATGGAAAGGCTGTTGTAACAAGTCCTCCACTAACAATCAAGCAGCAACAACAGAATGGGCAGCTTCAGATTATTTGGAGTTAGGAGCTGGGTTCCAATCTTACTTTTGCTATTTGCTCTTCAGGTGACCTTCCACTAGTTGCTCCAACGGACTGCATCAGTGTTCTCATCTGGAGAGGGAGGGAGGGAGCTTGGACTAAGTAATCTGTAAAGTCCCCTCCCCAAGATCTGAGAGCTATGATTCTATGAAGGTCACCCGGCAATACACAGGGTCTGCTCATGGTCCGGCTCCTTCACCAACTACATGGCTAAAGGCCTGAAAAATCAAACATTGACTAGAGCTCTTTTTTTAGGCTTCTCTGGGAGGTAGATGTAGATCAGTGATCAAGTAATTTTCTTTTTTTTTTTTTCAGTTTTTTTTAATATATAAAGCTTTTTATTTACAAAACATATGAGTGATTTTTCTACATTTTCTACATTTCTACATTTCTACATCTTTGCAAAAACTATTTTTTCCCAAGCTTTTCCCCTCTTTCCCCCCACTCCCCACCCCTAGATGACAGGTAATCTAATACATGCTAAATAGGATAAATTATATGACAAATACAATACATGTATACATATCTATACAGTAATCTTACTTCACAAGAAACATCAGATCTAGAAAGAGAAGAAGAAAAAACAACCTAAGAAGGAAAACAAAATGCATGGAAAATCAAGTAATTTTCTAAAGCTGAAGACAGGGCCAGATTTCCACTGTACCCTCCTCCACACTTGTGTAAAGCTCTGTCCGTCTGGTTCACACCTTCTCCTAGACCTGAACTCTAGCCAACTTTACACAAACACACAAACACACACACACACACACACACACACACACACACACACACACACCTGGGCACTCACCTGCCAACAATGCCGTTTCCCAGGTCACAAAGTGAGCAGTAAGTACAGGATTGAGAAAGCAGGAGGCAGGACCAAAAAAGTACTTGGGGCAAAAGAACAGCACAGAAAGCTTCTCTCTTGCTTTGTAGGTATGACAGGGCTGGGGAAAACAGGAGAAGCTTGATGCTTTAGGGAGTCCTGTGACCTCACCACACCCTGGGGCTACTGAAGCTTCTTCCCGGTCTTGGTGACCTCATTCATGTTTGGACAAATATTTTGGCCCTACTAGGAAAAAAAAAAAAAATTCAATTCTTCTCTTCCCTTTCAACCACTAGAGATCCTTCTGGGGCCACAAAACAAAGTAGCTTTTGTCTTAAGTATTTGGGGGCTTAGCCTAACCTAACAGGCAATTGGTTGAGGGCCAAGAGTCTGGGACTGGAAGCCAGGGAAATAGAAATAAATACTCGATCACAAACTTAGTGGAATGGTTTCCCCCCTTCTGGGGCTCAGAGTAAAATTAAAATGGTGGATTAGAATCTGATGATTTCTCCCCAACCTAAATAACTAATCTGAGGGAGAAGAACATGGGTTCATTGTGTTTATTGCTGCTGGAAATTTGGACAATGCATTTGTCTGGGTCTTCTTAACTTTTTGGGGGGTCCTGGATCCCTTTGACCATCTGCTGAAGCACATGACCCCTTTTTCAGAATCAAAGTGTTAAATAATCAAAGAGATTGCTTCATTTCAGATAGTGGTTAGTAAGGGTAAAAGATATGTGTTTTCCCCCTTGCAAATTCATAGATCCCCATTCTCCTGAAATATAACCAAAGACCACTCATCTTGTTTCCTGAGGAGGGGCAGCTAGGTGGTACAGTGGATAGAGCATTATCCCTGAAGTCAGGAGGACCTGAGTTCAAATCTAGTCTTAGACACTTAACACTTCCCGACTGTATGACCCTGGGCAAGTCACTTAACCTCAATTGCCTGGGGGGGGGGGGAAGCTGAGGAGGCCTTGGAAGGTCTGGCTTGGAGGGAGTGGGTTGAGCTTCAAATGCTGGATTTTCAGGCCCCTATCCCTCCCTTACTCCCATTCCCCATGTGATATTGGATAAAAGACTCTATTTCTTGGACTCTTAGTTTTCCCAACTATAAAATGGGCATAGGCTGGCCCTGGAATATGCTGTACTTCTTCTCTGTAACTGCCTGATCACATGTGGGCTCTGTACCTGTCTCCTTGGCCTTCCAGGTTCTGTTCCAGTCTAACAGTCTTTGACTATTTTTGCCTTCATATCCCCAGTCCTTAGCACAGTGCCTGGCATATAATAAATGCTTAGTAAATGCTTGTTGACTGACTGTACCATAAAAATCCCTCAAAGCCTTGGTGTCTTCAGCTTTAAAATGAAGAAGTTGGATGTAGATGTGTGACTCCAGACAAGTTATTTCACTCTATTTGCTCAGTTTCCTCATCTGTAAAATGAGCTGGAAAAGGAAATGACAAGTTCCTCCAATATCTTTGTCAAGAAAACCCCAAAAGGTCTTAAAGAATTGGCTTGATTAAAATGACCCAACAAGGTCAATTTCAGCTTTGAGATTGGATGGGTTCCTCTCTTGGGGCTTCCTTTGAGCTTATGGATAAAAGGGTCCTACCCATTCTTTTTAGGATATTCTAGCAAAACAGCATTCTGAGATTTACATGATCCCAAAGATGCAAGGAAATAGTCACCATATCCCCACTCAACCCGATTTTTGCTTGAAGACTTAATGAGAAGAAAATCTTTATCTACTAAGGGATATTTTTACTTTAGGGTAACTTTCGTTATTAGGAAGTTTTTCCCAACATCAAGTCTCCATTTACTTTTAAGTTTTCACTATTGGTTCTTATTAAGAATAGATTTAGTGGGGCAGCTAGATGGCACAATGGATGGAGTGCTACCTGTGTGACCCTGGGCAAGTCACTTAATCCCAATTGACTCAGCAAAAAAAAAAAAAAAAAAAATAGATTTAGGGGCAGCTAGGTGGTGCAGTGCAGTGGATAGAGCACACCAGGCCTGAAGTCAGGAGGATCTGAGTTCAAATCTATTCTCAGGCACTTAACACTTCCTAACTGTGTGACTCGGGGCAAGTCACTTAACCCCAATTGCGTCAACCAAAAAGAAATTATATTTAAAGGGTGTTCAGATTTAACATTGGGATGAAATGAGGTGGGACATTGAATAGTTTAAAAAGAGAGAGAGAGAGATAGGCCACAAGGCATTCAACTTTCCTCTTCTCCATATGAAACCTGGTCTGGTCAAGAGAGCACATGGTACAATGATGTCTAGAATGGTTTTCAGACATCCATTAAATTGGAGAGAACCCTATTCCCCATGGTTGGACTTTTTAGATTTAGATTTAGATAGTTGGAAAACTGAGTTAGGAACCAATCAAGTCCTAGAAAAAGCTTTGTTACCTTTTAGGGGGAATTAATCTGTTTCTGGAGAAAGTGAAGGGATGGAGAACTATCCCCTATCATAGACCCCTTACTCTGCTCTCTAGAACAAATCCCTCTTCCAAAAGACTATCTTTAAAATACTTGAAGACAGCTACAATGGCCTCCTGAGTCTTCTCTTCTCCAGGCTCGATGGCCCTAGTGATTTAGCTGACACAGATGAAGGACCTTTAACATTTCAAATGTGGTATTACTTGCTCTCAGGATACACTCAAGATGGGCTAGAACTAGATGTGTTTATGCCATTCTTCAGAGAAGAGACAAAGTCACCAAGTAGTTATATAAATGGCAAGCAGTTGCAAGATTAGACATTAACTGGACCATGAATGGAACCCAGATGGGTGTTTTTCAATACTTTCTTCCACCATTCATGTGATATCACTTATTGGCAATCCTATAATTAGCTTGACTGGTGTGTCAACAGACATGAGCACCAATATCAGTACCCAAAGTATCTGCAAAAACATTCTTTTGGGTTTTGGAAGGATTCTTGGACCACGTGTCTACATGACTCCATCTCCCGGAAGGCAGGGGAATGGAATGCTGCCAGTCTTCCCAAGATTCTGGGCGTTGCCAGTGGCCACATCTGTGGGGTTTTGTGGTAGCCGGAAGGAGAAAGAGACAGAGGGGAGCGGAGAATAGGGGAGGGGAGAATGAGGGAAGGGGAAAAAAAGGGGAGAGGAAAGGAGAAAATGATGAGGAGAGGATGGGGAAGAAGAAAGAGAAGAGAGTAGAAAAAAAGAAAGGATAGGAGAACAGGAAAAAAAGAGAAAAAAGGAGAAAAGTAGAGAGGACGAGAGAGTAGAAAAAGATTCTGGGCTTTGTCAATGGCTACATCTGTGGGGTTTTGTGGTAGTAGGAAGGAGAAAGAAACAGAGGGGAATGGAGAATAGGGGAGGAGAGAATAAGGGAAGGGAGAAAAGGGGGAGAGGAAAGGAGGAAGGGGTGAAGACAGGATAGGGAAGAAAGAAGAGAAGAGGGAGGGGGGAAGAAGTAAGAAGAGGGTAGAGGAAAGGAAAGGATAGGAGAACAGGAAAAAAAGAGAAAAAAGGAGAAAAGGAGAGAGAAGGAGAGAGCAGAAAAAGATTCTGAGCATTGCCAATGGCTACATCTGTGGAGTTTTGTGGTAGTAGGAAGGAGAAAGAAACAAAGGGGAGTGGAGAATAGAAGAGGGGAGAATGAGGGAAGGGGGAAAAGGGGGAGAGAAAAGGAGAAAATGGTGAAGAGAGGTTGGGGAAGAAAAAAGAGAAGAGGGTAGAGAAAAAGAAGGATAGGAGAACAGGAAAAAAAGAACAAAGGAGAAAAGTAGAGAGAAGGAGAAAGCAGAAAAAGATTCTGGGTATTGCCAATGGCTACATCTGTGGGTTTTTGTGGCAGCCAGAAGGAGAAAGAAATAGAGAAGAGAGGAGAATAGGGGAGGGGAAAATAATGGAAGGGAAAAAGAGGGAGAGGAAAAGAGGGAAGGTGTGAAGAGAGGATGGGGAAGAAAAAAGAGAAGAAGGGGGAAAAGAAGTAAGAAGAGGTAGAGGAAAGGAAAGGATCAGAGAACAGGAAAAAAAGGAGGAAAGTGGAGAGGAGGAGAGAGTAGAAAAGACAAGAGGGGAAAAGGAGAAGAGAGTAGGGAACAGGAGAGGAGAGAAGAGAGGAAAGGAGAAGTAAAAAAGGAGAGAAATGCAAGAAAAGGAAGAGGGGAGGGGAGAAATGGAGAAAAGAGGGGAAGAGTAGAGAGGTAAGGAAGGAGTAGAAGAGAGATAAGGAGGGGAGAAAGGAAGAGGGAGAGAAGAAAAAGAAAAGGGAAAGGGGAGGGGAGGAAAGAAGAGGATAAGGGAGGGAAGGATTGGAATATTTTAAATAAATCTTATTTATTTAATAAAATAAACAAATCTTGCCTAAATTATTTTTAAGGCTAAGGATGGTTCTGGACCCTAGGCCTTCACACAATCCTCCTTATCCTAGAGAAATTCAAGAATCTTCAAGTCCTGTCCAGCTAAGTGGTGCAGTGGATAGAGCACCAGCCCTGAAGTCAGGAGGACCTGAGATCAAATATGATCTCAGACACTTAACATTCCTTAGCTGTGTGACTTTGGGCAAGTCACTTAACCCCAATTGCCTCAGCAAAAAGCAAACAAACAAAAAACTCAAAACAAAACCAAAAAACCAAAGGACCTTCAAGTCCTTATACATAATCAAAAGACTGTTTATACTAAGGGCAAGTAAGATTCTTCCTCCTGAAAACTTCTGTTGATACCAATTTTTAGAGAGAGATTAGTTTGAATGCACAAGGGAAGGAAGTTGTTATTTTAAAAAATTTGATCACAAATGTGTTTGCAAAGGTTATAGTTTACCACTAATTAGTATTTTAAAAAATCCAGAAGTTCAGTCAACTAGCCACCTATCATTTATGAAGACACAGCCATGGGTCAGCTAGGTGACACAGTGGCTAGAGCACCGGCCCAAGATAGAAGGACTTAAGTCCAAATCTGGCCTCAGACACTTATTAACTATGTACTCTGAGCAAGTGACTTATCCCCCACTGCCTTAAAAAGAAAAAAGAAAAAAAAAAGACATCCCTTCTTTTTAAAAAAAATTAATTATTTTTTTAAATTAAAGCTTTTTATTTGTAAAACATATGCATGGGTAATTTTTCAACACTGACCCTTGCAAAGCCTTTTGTTCCGAATTTTTTTCTCCTTCCCCCTACTCCCTCCCCGAGATGGCAGATAGTCCAATAGATGTTAAATATGTTAAAATATATGACAAATCCAACATATGTATACATATTTATACATATATCTTGCTGTATGAGAAAACTTGGATCTACAAGAAAAAAAAATCTAAGAAGGAAAACAAAATGCAAGTAAACATCAACAGAGAGCGTGAAAATGCTATGTTGTAGTCCCACAGGTCTCTCCCTGGGTGTATATGGCTTTCTTCCTCACTGAACAATTGGAACTGGTTTGAAACCTCTCATTGTTGAAGAGAACCATAAGACATCCCTTCTTGACTCCATGTCTAATATTCCATTCCTTCATGTTCACCATGTGACTACTCCTCATTCTCCAAAGAATTATAACCATGAGTCACCAAAATGGCAGTGGAGAAAGACTTGGTGGCTGTGAGTAAGCTTCAAAATATTTTCAATGAAGAATTATTCATAAGAAGTATGTAAAGGATATTATCAGAAGATTGTATATTAGAAAAAAAGGCAAAGCCAATCCTATGGTCAGGTTGAGAGTTAACAGATAGACCACCCATTTCTATCCATATCCAAGCAATATTGAGACTCGGAGGAAGCTCCCTTGAAATACTGGGTTGATTCCCCATGGAGGACTTTTAAAAGGACATAGATCAGAGTCATAAAGAGTGAAAAGGCAGGATTGGTTGTAATTGGTATTGTTAGGGGAGTTACCCACATAAATGATATCAGGGATCTGTCAAAATACTAGCATATAAAAATGAAGGATCGATTGGAGAGATGAGAGTCACAGCAAGGAGATTAGTTAGGAAGCTAATATAGTAGCTTGGGCAAGAACTGGGACCGAGCCAATGAATTAGGATGGTGGCTGTAACAGAGAAGAGAAGAATAAAAATGTTCATTTGGACCTAGATGATCACTGAATACCTGGTACCATAAATAAACATCTCCAAATTCCTTTTGTTTGCCAACCTTGAGTAAAATAAGTATCATTCTACTTTTATCCTCTTCTTCAATTAATTATTATTCCCAAAGGTTCCAAAGTGTAGATCTGGAAGCAGAGGTAGCAAATGCCTTTATTTGCATCATTCTGCGGTCTAGAATCCCTGAAAAGGAGGGAGCATCTTTATCATGTGGCAGAAATGTGAAAAGCCAAAAAGCCATTGCTGGAGCCACTGTACTAGCCTTCCAATTTAGTCCTAGATTAGGAGGACTGTGTTATTCTTTTCCTGTCTTCCATACTCCAAAGATCTCAACTGCCCCTATAGAATATCTTTTAATTAATCCCTTTTTTGGACATATAAGTCATGTGTATACATTTGATGGCACTTCCGACTAAATTAAGTCATTGAAACACTAGAAGAAGCTGGCCATATCTCTTACTCATTTTCAAACTCCCCAAGCTAAGGGAGCCCTCCTTTTGAATGCTACAATTAGCATTAATTTATTCCAGAAAAAAGTTAATAAGTAAACAGAGATGAAAAATGACTCAGAGTTTTAGAGCCCAGGTGATTGGGAGAGTGATAGTGTCAACAACAAAACCGGAAATTTGGGTAGAGAGACAAGTTTAGAAGGGAAGATGAAAAGTTCAGTTTCAGGTATGAGTTTAAAGTGTTGGAAGCAGATCCAAGTTGCATTTTCTAGTAAGTAGCCACAAATGATGGACCAGAGCTGAGAGGAGGTCAGTAATGAATATATCATCTGCATACAGGGGATCACTGATGTATAAGAACTAGATGTTGGGTTCAAAGTGGGGATTGTCAGTGCTAAGAAGGAAACCTTCAGCCTTTTCTCTGATTAAGCTGGAAATTGTCAGGCTTCCTTGCTATTTAAGAGATCAAAGGCTACATGGAAGCTGCCTTTGGGACTAAAAACAAGGCAGGGATTCCAGAGTCATGGACAAATCCTAGCTAGACAAGCCTTAAAAGAATCGAGGTGAGTCAGTTTCCCTCAGACCTTGAAGCAAATCAGGGTTAGATTAAGCTCATGACTCATGATTTTGGGTACCTTAGTGGAAGGGAGATTTTACCTCCGTGGCCACTCCCTTCACCAATGGAAGTCACAATCTCTTATCATCCTGTACAAATCTTGTTCATGTCTTCTGGTGAATCTATCCTACAGGCTGGAGGTCTCTAATAATGATAATAAAATAAATAATATAAATATAAAATAATAAAATGATAAATAAAAAATAATGAATAATGAATAATAAAAACTAATTTAAAATAATAAAATTATAAAAATTATAAAATAAAAAATAAATCATTAAATTAATGTGGATGATGAATATAATGTAATTAATAAATCTATTGATATAATTCGTAAATACTAAACAAATTTCAATATTTAAAAATGGATCCTTTTCATTTCTAATAGGTAACTGTCAATAGATACAATCTACATGAAGAAAAGGTCTTTGGGGTCCCCAGTAATTAAGAGAATTAGGAGTATACAGGGATCCTGAGACCAAAAAGTCTAAGAACTTATCCTAGATAACAATTTCTTGCACTCAAGTCATCATTTGAAATATGATGGGCTGGGGCAGCTAGATGGTGCATAGTGGATAGAACACCAGCCCTGAAGTCAGGAGGACCCCTGAGTTCAAATCTGGTCTCAGACATTTAACATTCCCTAGCTGTGTTACCCTGGGCAAGTCACTTAACCCCAATTGCCTCAGTAAAAAGCAAAAAAAGAAAAGAAGAAAAGAAACATGATGAGCTATCTTTTGTTCTTGTGTGTTCTAGTTTTTTATTTGGCAGTGGGATGTGTAGTTACATGTCATTCTAATTCTTCTGAGATTTTTCTTCTTGGTTTGAACGCATATAACATCACTAGTGGAATACTGACCTTGAAGAGATGAGCTTTGGTGGCATTATACTAAAGGGAAACACTGAAAGTCCTATACAAGTTTCCAAATGCAGTACCTAATACAGTCTGATCTCTTTCTCCTATTCCATTCTGGGTCACCAAGCTTGTGATCTATAAATAGCACCCAGCCAAGACATACAGGCCAGGCAGGGTTCCCTTAATAATAATCTAACACAGGAGATAGCCCTTAGCAACTAACAGGTTCAGGGAAGAGATGGGGGAGGGAGTTGTGTCAGGTGATCAATTATGTATATTATGGCTCATGCTCCCACCCAAAACTTGTTCTTCTTATAGACTGTTAAAAAAAAAAAAGTAAACATAAATAAAATGCAAAAACATTTAAGACAGATTAGCAAAGTATTTCCTAGGGAAATAAAAATGGAGTCATTTAAAGGTGACCCATTCATCGGTCACAGGATGGATCCAGTCTCTTATGGGTGATGATCACAGGGTAACTTATGGAAAAACTATTCATCCTCTCAATGAATAGTCAGAGTAAAGAAGGAATCAATCCTTCTCCATATTTCAGTTTGGTCTTAAGAGTTCACCTAGAGATTTGCACATATTTGGGGGGGCAGGTATTTGTTTCATTGGTTCAATTTTTCCAGTACTACTGGAATATTCCTTCAGGCCTCAGTTTCTCTTCTTCCATCTAGCCATAGGTTCCTCCTCTTCAGCCTCTTCTGCATGGCTGGCAGGAACACTGTGTTGTTGCCATTTCTTTTGGAAAACCCTTTTTCTTCAAATTTATGTCACAGATCTTGATTCAATCACTTCATCCAGGCAACAGTCTCACAGAATGATAACCTCAGCCTTCCTTCAGTAAATGGTGACCTTCTTGTTTCAACTATTATTGACCCGAAAATTGGCAAACTCATCCATGCAAATTTATACACACAATTCAAGTATGTATATGTATATAGTGATATTGATAAATAAATAGGATATATATGTGTGTATAGATACATGTATTATGTTTCTGTATATACACATGTATTTATAAACACTTAGACTATACATGGATATCTATAAAATTAAGTGTATTTAGATATATGCATATATTTATATATATATATGATACTCATGTATGTATATATAAGGTTTATATATACACATATATTTATAAATATGTAGGATATCTATGTATATGTTATACATATATTAAGTGTATTTACATATGCATATATTTATAAACATAGGATATGTATGTATATTATACATATATTAAGTGTGTCTGTATTTACACATACATTTATAAACATAAAGGAAAGTATGTACATTATGCATTATGCAAGTATGTCTATATAGATGTGTATAAATACATGTAGGATAAATAGGTATAAATATATATAGGATATGTATATATGCATATTATACATATATTAAGCATTTATGCATGTATTTACAAACATAGGGCATGTGTGTATATTATTAAAATATTAAGTGTATTTATATGCATGTGTCTTTATTAACATAGGACACATACATGTAAGTATATATCAAATGTGTTTATATACACATATATTCATAAATATATAGGATGTATGTATACATTATACAAATATTAAGTATGTTTCTATATACACATTGTAAATATATGATATAGGCAATATAAATATACACATATATTAAGTATGCCTAAGTATATATACCTACATGTATAAACATATAGGTTATATGTGCATATTATACCTATATTAAGTGTGTTCATATATACATATATTTTATAAACATATAAGATATATGTGTGTGCATTGTACTTATGTCAATATGTTTATATATGCTTATATTTATAAATATGTAAGATATGTATGTGTACATTATACATATATTAAACGAGTCCATACACATATGTTTATAAACATATAGAACGCATGTATATATGTAAATACATATGTAATTAGACATAAACATATAAGATATATGTGTGTGTGACAAGGTATTGGAGGAAGATCATGGTAAAAATACATTATTATTACTTCAATATTTAAGTGAATTGTAAATTCATCTCCCTTATGAAAATTCTCTCACTAATGCAGACCAAAATTTCTCTATGATTGAGTAGATGACTTTTGGAAGATGCTATAGCCTGATAAAATTATCACCTATAACTAGTCTGGTGATGTGCTTCCCTAAACTGTGGGAGGCTGATCCTTGAGTGGAAGATAGACAGTCCATCACTGGATTTATACTTGAAATCATAATACATTGTAGAGGAATATGGCATGGTGGAAAGAACTAGGGATGCTGAGTTCAATTCCCAGCCTTGTTTACTAATTGTATAACTTAGGGAAAGTTAGTTAATTGCTTCAGGCCTCAATTTCCTCAGTTTTAAAATGAGAAATTTAGACTCAGTGAAGGTTTTTGGCTCAGCGGAGAGAATATTGACAAGACAGCTAGGTGATGCAATGGATAAAATATCGTCTTGAAATCAGGAGGACCTGAGTTCAAATCTCTAGCCTCAGATGCTTTCTAGTAGTGTGATCCTGGGCTTAACTCTGTATGGAGAAAGAAAGAAGGAAGGAAGGAAGGAAAGAAGAAAGGAAGGAAGGAAGGAAGGAAGGAAGGAAGGAAGGAAGGAAGGAAGGAAGGAGGAAGGAAGGAAGGAAGGAAGGAAGGAAGGAAGGAAGG
>JAJPUD010009023.1:39980-64378 GCA_023553655.1 Myrmecobius fasciatus
GAGAGAGAGAGAGAGAGAGAGAGAGAGAGAGAGGGAGAGAGAGGAATTCAGACAGAGAGAGAGACAGAGAAAGACAGAGAGAGACAGAACAATAGAGAGGGAGAGAGAAGGGATACACACAGAGACAGGAAGAGAGAGAAAGACAGAGAAAGAGACAAAGAAAGAAAAAGAGACAGAATCAGAGGGACATAGAGAAAGAGACAAAGACAGAGAGAGAAGGAAGAAGGGAGAATTGGTGAGAGAGGTCTGAAGAGGTTAAATTCCTGCCTGTGATCACAGAGGTAGTAAATCCAAGTTCTAACTTCAGGCTGACTTCAAATAAGTGTCTTTCCACTATATTACAGCTAAATGGATCTGAAAGGATCCTCTCACAGCTATAGAGACCATTGCTCCCTTTCACAAAGTCTCTGCTCTTCTTCCTCTTCCTTATACATTCAATCCCATTTCCTATCTCCTTGCCTTTACCTTAGCTGTCCCTCATGCCTCAAATGCCCTCACTCCCTTCCCCTGCCTCCTAGAATCCTTCTCTGAAGCTCAAGTATCATCCCCTACATAAGGCTTTTCCTGATCTGCTAATGGTGGTGTCCTCCCAAATTATCTTGTATTACTTTGTATAAGCTTTGCATGAGAGGCATTGTGGTTCAGTGGATGGGGCTAGCTTCAGCATCTAACAGACTTGACTTTAAATCCAGCCTCTGACAAATAGTGACTATATAACCTTGGATGACCCTGTCCTGGACAATTCCTAGACACTCTGAATGGTAGAGAAGGTTTCCACTGCTGGAAGTTCTTATATCAATGAAGTAAGTCACAGATCCTAATCTCATTCCCATTAAAAACAAAATCAAAAATCACCCCCCCCAAACAAGCCCAAACAACATAAATACTTGTATGTGTCTATGTATTTCTTCAATATGTGTATTGTGTATGTATATGTACATGTATATATATGCATATATACTATTATGCATTTTCTATTCCCCCACCAGAATGTGTGTGTATTCTATTCCCCTAATAGAATATAAGCTCCTTGAGGGCAAGGACTGTTGTATTTTATCACATGAGCACTTTATAAATGCTGATTGATTGATTGATTGACCTGAACAAGTCTCTACTCGCCAATTAAGAATAAGAACCTGGAAGGAGAAAGTAGGACAAGGGAAGGAATCAGGTAGGCTAAGAAGATGGTATCCTAGAACAGGATTTGCCTCTCTGGGTCATGGCAATATTGAGGAAAGGATGCTGATGGGGTCCAGGGGTCTGGTGCATGCTCAGAGCACTTTAGGCAATGGGTTCTTCCCCCCTCACAGCTCTCTTTTTTATGCACCAGTCCCCAATTACATCATGAAATGCACTAATCTTTGGCTCTTATTCAGGGATACAGTTGTCCAGAGGGTAGCCAATCTGATTAAGAATGCTTTTAATCAAGAAGGAAAGGGGAAAAGAGAAAAATGCTGTAGCTATGAGAGCAAGCAGCCTTCTTCTAGTCCATTAAGGTCACAAAGCACTTCACCTCCATTCTCAAGTGATTTCACAACAACCTATGAAGTAGCTGCTATTATTATCCCATTTTATAGATAAGAAAACTAAGACTAAGTGACTTGCCCTGAGGTCACGTGGCTAGTTAGAATTAGAATTTATCTTTCTGAGTCCAGATCCAGCCACTCTCCCTTTTATTAGACACACAGAAGATGGCAGGCATCCAAGAGAGAAAGAATAGTAAAAGAGGGGTTAAATCATTGAAGTCTGGAAAAAAGAAGGTATACCTCTTTTTTTTATTAATAGCTTTTTATTTTCAAAATACATGCAAATACAGTTTTCAACATTCATCCTTCCAAAATTGTGTTCCAATTTTTTCTCCCTCCCTTCCCCCCTACTTCCTTCCCTATACAGCAAGTAATCCAATATAGGTTAAACAGGTGCAATTCTTCTAAACATATCTCTAAACATATTTCCACATTTATCATGCTCTAAAAGAAAAATCAGATCATAAGGAGAAAAAAAATAAGGGAAAAAAAAAACCAAGCAGACAACAAAAAGGTGAAAATACTATGAATAGCCCCAGTCCCATAGTTCCCTCTCTGGATGAAGATGACTCTTTCCAACCCAAGTTTATTGGAATTGGCCTGATTCACCTCATTGTTGAAGAGAGCCACATCCATCACAGGTGATCAAAGGTATTTCTTAAATATATTTTCAAATGGGTCAAATATAGAGATTTGCTTTGCCTAATAGTGCATATTTGTTTCAAGGGTTTGTTTTTCTTTTTTCCCCCAATGGTGAAGTGAGAGAGTGGAGGGACATAGATGAGATAGGATAGGAGAGAAAAAAAAGAGAGAGAGAAAGAGAGAGAGAGAGAGAGAGAGAGAGAGAGAGAGAGAGAGAGAGAGAAAGGAGAGGAGATGAGAGAAGAATACAGAGATAGAAACAGAGACAGAGATACAGAAAAAAAGAGGGCAGAAAAAAGGAGAGAGAAAAGAGGGAGAGAAATAAAAGAAAATAAAAAGAAAAGAATAACAAAGGAAAGGAGAAAAAAAAGAAAAAAACTCATTGAAGCATCTTTTTTATTAAAGCTGTTTATTTTCAAAATATATGCATAGATAATTTTCAATATTCACCTTTGCAAAACCTTCTGTTCCAAATTTTTTTCCCTTCCCTTCCTTCTATCCTTTCCCCTAGATGGCAAGTAATCCAATATGTTAAACATGTGCAATTCTTCTATACATATTTCCACATTTATTGTGCTGCACAAGAAAAATTAGATCAAAAAGGAAAAAAAAGAAAAAAAAGAAAATGCAAGCAAACAACAATAAAAAAGGTGAAAATACCATGTTGTGATTCACAGTCAATCCCCATAATCCTTTCTCTGGTTGTAGATGGTTCTCTTCATCACAAGACCATTGGAAGTGGCCTAAATCACCTCATTGTTGAAGAGAGCCACATCCATCAGAATTAATCATCAAATCATGTTGCTGTTGTCATATACAATGTTCTCTTGGTTCTACTCATTTCACTTAGCATCAACTCATGTAAGTCTCTCCAGGCCTCTCTGAAATCATCCTGCTGATCATTTCTTATAGAACAATAATATTCCATAACATTCATATACCATAATTTATTCAGCCACTCTCCAATTGATGGGCATCCATTCAAGTTTCCAGTTTCTTGCCACTACAAAAAGGGCTTCCACAAACATTTTTGCACATGTGGGTCCCTTTCCCTTCTTATGATCTCTTTGGGATATAGGCCCAGTAGAAACACTGCTGGATCAAAGGGTATGTACAGTTTGATAGCCCTTTGGGCATAATTCCAAATTGTTCTTCAGAATGGTTGGATCTGTTCACAAGTCTACCAACAATGTATTAGTGTCCCAGTTTTCCCCTCCAATATTCATCATTATCTTTTCCTGTCATTTTAACCAATCTGAGAAGTGTGAGGTAGTACCTCAGAGTTGTCTTAATTTGCATTTCTCTGATCAATAATAATTTAGGGCTTTATTTCATTGACTAGAAGTGGTTTCAATTTCTTCATCTGAAAATTGTCTATTCATATAGTTTGACCATTTATCAATTGGAGAATGGCTTGAATTCTTATAAATTTGAGTCAATTCTCTATTTTAGAAATGAGACCTTTATCAGAATCCTTGGGTGTAAATTTTTCCCCCACTTTATTGCTTCCTTTCTAATCTTGTCTACATTGGTTTTGTTTGTACAAAACCTTTTTAACTTAATATAATCAAAATTATCCATTTTGCATTCCATAATGTATTCTAGTACTTCTTTGTGAAGCATCTTTTAAAAAAAAATCAGAGAAGAAAAGCACAATGAGGACAGGGAAGTGACAGAATTCTTTTATTTCTTGTCTTTATGTCCTCACCTGTCACAGTACCTGGCACACAGAAGTTGTTTATTAAGTGCTTGTTGACTGATTGATGAATATTTCACAATAGTTTTCCTCTTGTGGGGACACTGATTTGGCCATCTTGTTCTGGGCAAATGATAAGCTTCTGCTCTTGGGCAAAGTACACATGGCTAACACAGGGAAAGAAAAAAAAAATTCCTCTCCCTCTCCCCTAATTCCTTCTCTGTCTTTCTGTCTTCTTAGATATTCATATCTATATAAAGCCTTCTCTTATCTCTGGCATCCCTTCAAATGATCATCCTGTATCTCCCTTCACTTTTGCTACCAACCTCCTAGGAAGGATTATCTCCATTTATTCAGGTAACCTTGCAACCAAGAGGATGTGGACTCCAGTTCTGCTCCTAACACATTAGCCATGTGAATCTAGGTAAATAAATCCATAGAGATTTACTTTGGTGTTCAAGACAACTTTCTAGGATTGTAAATTACAGAGTAGATGCTGACCTATTTGATAGAGTTAGTTTCTTCTTTCTGGAGCTTTCAGAATCAATAAAATGAGTCCAGTCCCTGTAACTATCCACTTCCTAATAACCCATTCACTTCTCAGTTCTACTATCTAGCTCCTGATCTCACCATTTTACTCTGTCCAAGAGAAAAGGACCCACATGCACAAAGATGTTTGTAGCAATTCTTTTTGTAATGGCAAGGAATTGGAAATTGAGTAAATGTCTATCAGATGAGGAATGGCTGAATAAGTTATGGTACATGAATGTAATGGAATATTATTGTTCTATAAGAAATGATGAGCAGGCTGATTTCAGAAAAACCAGGAAAGATTTACATGAACAGATGCTGAGTTGAAGTGAGCAGAACCAAAAGAAAATTATACAGAGTAACAGCAAGATTATATGATAGTCAACTGTGATGGATTTGGCTCTTCTCAACAATATCATGATTCAAGACAATTCCAATGTCTTAGGATGGGAAGTGCCATCTGCATTCAGAGACAGAACTACGGAGACTGAATGTGGTTCAAAGCATAGTATTTTAACCTTTGTTTGTTGATTGCTTTTTCTTTCTCATGATTTTTTCCCCTTTTGATTTGATTTTTCTTGCATAACATGACAAATATGGGAATAAGTTTTTTTTTTTAAAGAAACTCCCCTTTTCTGGATGTAACCCAATATCTCCTTAACACAGAAAGTTCTAGCAACATTTGCCATCAGCTTCTCTTAGATACTTCTCTCTTCCTTTGACCTCCATGCTACTGTTCTTTCATGTTTTGTTTTTCCCTACCAGTCTGACTGGTTCTTCTCCATCTCCTTTGCCAAATCATTATCCATCTCTTTCCCCAAAGCTCTGTCTTATGCCCTCTCCTCCCCAATACAATTCCAATCCTGTTTTTATTTACCCCTGTATATTCAATTGTCTTCTTTATGCAGATGATGATCTTAAATCTCTATGTCTGGCCCTTGGATTTCCCATGGATACTTCAATCAATTTAAAACTGAGCTTATCAACTTCCCTCTCTAACCTCAGTCCTGCTCCCAATTTTCCTGTCTCTATGAAGGATGTCACTATCTTCCTAGCCAGCCACATTCATAATTTTAGCATTAACCTTCAGTTAGTGAAACTGAAGTTGAAAAAACTCTTTCCTTTCTTCCCTTATCCAGTCAATTTTCAAGTTGCTTGTATCTTCATATCTCTTGCATTCATCTTCTCACCACTCCCACAATAACCATTCTGATTCAGGTCCTCATTATGACTCTTCTGGATATTAAAATATCTTTGTAATTGGTCTACAATCTCCAATTTATTCAATTTGACTGAACAAGCATTTATTAAGCACCTACTCTGTGTTAGGCACTAGGAACTAGATTCTAAAGATATAAGGACAAAAGCAAACTAGTCCCTGCCCTCAAAGTGTTTACAGTCTACTGGCAGTAGGGGAAATTCCACATGCGCACAAATAAAGAAATGAAAAATATTAGACAAAATTCAGAAATTTGATTGTGTATACATATATTATATACATATGTAATATACACATATATTACATATGTATATATTTTATATATTTAGTACTATCCATTTGGCAACTGTGTAGAAGTATTGGAGAGCGAAGGAGTGGGAAGCAATGAGATCAGGAGGCTCTTGCAATGGTTTCCCTAAAAGGGAGACTGTGTAAATGATGAGGAGTAGATAAATGAGAGAAATGTTGAGGAGGTTAGACCAAAAAAATGTGGCAACTGATTGTTTGTGATAAGTGAGGGAAAAGAAAGAGGCAA
The DNA here is from genome assembly GCA_023553655.1 of Myrmecobius fasciatus. Lineage (NCBI taxonomy): Eukaryota > Metazoa > Chordata > Mammalia > Dasyuromorphia > Myrmecobiidae > Myrmecobius > Myrmecobius fasciatus. Next base: position 46,130 of record JAJPUD010009023.1, read on the forward strand.
GAATTTTAGATTTGTGTGATTCTAGACTTGTGAACCAAAGTGAACAAAATAAGAATGGTCTCATCAGCCCAAACAGGGAAATTTGAAGAAGAGGTGCATTTTAGATGGCATATGGGCTCCATTTTGGACCTATTGATCTGGAGATATCTACTGAACTTCCAAGAGGACATCAAAGAATTGGAATATTTAAGAATTGGAAGAGACCTCAGTTGCTCTCTAATTCAACTCATTGTGTTGTGAGGTTGACCAATGAGGGCTCACCCCTTATACTTGTCTTTCTTGGTGGGTTATAGTGACTATGCTCAGATACTCCTCAACTGGCTCCTAACCATTTTGTGGAAATTTAGAAGCTTCTTTTAGTGCTGTGTGACAGAGAAGGTGGTACTATGTGATGATGAAAAGTTTTAAAAATATGATAGTACAAATGAAGAAATTGAAAGTATCCCTAGTCACATGAAAAGGTGCTCTAAATCACTATTGTTCAGAGAAGTGCAAATTAAGACAACTGTGAGGTACCACTACACACCTCTCAGATTGGCTAAGATAACAGGAAAAGGAAATGACGAATGTTGAAGGGGATGTGGGAAAACTGGGATACTGATACATTGTTAGTGGAGTGAAATGATCCAGCCATTCTGGAGAGTAATTTGGAACTATGCCCAAAAAGCTATCAAACTGTGCATACTCTTTGATCCAGCAGTATCTCGACTGGGCCTGTATCCCAAGGAGATGATAAAAAAGGGAAAGGGACCCACATGTGCAAAAATGTTTGTGGCAGCCCTTTTTGTAGGGCAAGGAACTGGAAACTGAGTGGATGCCTATCAATTGGAGAATGGCTGAATAAATTATGGTATATGAATGTTAGGGAATATTATTGTTCTATAAGAAATGATCAGAGGATGATTTCAGAGAAGTCTGGGGAGACTTACATGAATTGATGCTAAGTGAAATGAGCAAAACCAGGAGATCGTTGTACATGGCAACAAGATTTTACAATGATCAATTCTGATGTATGTGGCTCTTTTCAAAATAAGATGATTTCAAGCCAATTCCAATGGTCTTGTGATGAAGAGAGCCGTCTACAACCAAAGAGAGGACTGTAGAAACTGAGTGTGAATCACAACATAGTATTTTCACTCTTTTTGTTGTTGTTCACTTGCATTTTGTTTTCTTTCTTATTGTTTTTCTTTTTGATCTGATTTTTCTTGTGCAGCATAATAAATGTGGAAATAACTATAGAAGAATCACACGTGTTTAACATATATTGGATTACTTGACGTCTAGGGGAGGGGAGAGGGGGAAAAGAGGGAAAAAATTGGAATACAATGTTTGCAAGGATGAATGTTGAAAATTATCCATGCATATATTTTGAAAATAAAAAAAAGCTTTAATTAAAAATAAATATGACTCAGTTGATATTGAGTCAGAACTGAATTTGCATACAAAAGGCATCATGAGATCAGTCTTTTTCCTTCCTGGCAGTGAATGAGGCAGACCTATTGGAAGCTACTGGGTGGAGGGGGGAAATAGCTATACTCCTCTCAGCCACCTATGTGTCCATGAGCACATGGAGCCTGTTTTTGTTGCCTTTATTTTTTTCCTGACTTTAGGTGAACTTAGACAATGGAATTGTCCAGGAAAATTTTATCTGAGCTCAGAGAACTATCAGAGGTCCTATCAGCAAATGGAGACAGTGCAGAGGCTAGAAGAGTCAATATCTGTGAATACCGCAGTGGTGACAACTGGTGTTAGAAGAAATGCTTACAGACAGATGTGAAAAAAAAATTGCCACCTGAAAATGGCAGAAGCTTTAGGAACCATGAACCCTTGTGATGGAGAGAAGTGCAGGCTATGGATTCCAGAAAGAAATCTAGCCTTAAAGCCCAGGAGAGAGCTACATCTGAGGGAAAGCATAGGGAGAAAAGGACTCCAGAGTCAAGGATTTTAAAATATCCCTGAGCCCCATCTGTGTCCCACATGTATGTCTCACTACTTTGGTAGTTTGTGTCTACTCTTCCCTAGAACTTAGTGTGAGCAAAGGGAATGTGCATCCCCAAATTGTGGAAGATTTTTTTATAACAACTATTCTTTCTATATGCTCTCAGTAAATATTCTTTTGGAAAAACTAATTTGATAATGGAAGAACACCAATGGGGACCTCAGAGCTATAGTACTAGAAAGCTCGACCCTTGCAGTTTAGCTCTAGAATCTTGAAAATAATAATAATCAGAAACCTGGAGGCTTGGCCTGTGAGTATGAATATCTAGTTGGTGGAATAGTGCAGAGGGAATGGTACATTCTTCAGCATAATATACCCAACGAGTGGTCATCTAGCCTCTGGTTGAGCTCTATTGAAGAAGAAATCTCTGTCTCTAGAGGCAATCCATTTCAGTTATGGACAGCTTAAATCTTGACATAAAGTTTAAATTGGACTCTGTAACTTCCTTTCATTGTTCAGTCTTCTTCCTGGGGCCACATGGAATATATCTAATCCTTCCTTTCCATGATAGTCTTTAAATATTTGAATACAGCTATTCTGTTCCCCAGAGTCTTCTCTTCACCAGGATAAACATGCCCTTTTCCTTCAACAGATCTTCCTTTGAGATGTTTTGAAGGCCCTTCGTTATCCTGGTTGCCCTTTTTCAGACTCTCTTACAGCTTATCAATATCCTTTCTAAACTGAACGTATATCTTACAAGGGCAGAATACCTAGGGACTATCATTTCCTTCTTCTGTGAGAATTTGCTTCTCTTAATTACATTTCAGTAGATTTTTTTTTTTGGTTGCCATATCACACTCTTAACCATATTGGACTTGTGATCCACTAAAACTATCAGATCTTTTTCAAACAACAAGCTACTGTTTAAATATATTTCTTACATTTTGTAAGGCTGATTTTTTGAGCCTGAATTTACTCCAATAGACATAATAGATAGAGCAATAAGGCTCCTTAAAATGAAAAAGACTTGAGTTCAAATATGACCTTAGGTACTGTGTGATGGACAAGCTACTAAAACCTTTGTCTGCTTTAATTTTCTCAGCTGCAAAGTGAGGATAATAATACCTATTTCATAGGATTTTTTAAAATTTAAATATATAATATTTTATTTTCCCTAATTACATATTAAAACAATTTTTAAGATTTAGTTTCGAGGGGCAACTAGGTAGCGCTCTAGTGGATAGAGCACCAGCCCTGAAGTCAGGAGGACCTGAGTTCAAATCTAAACCTCAGACACTTAACATTTCCTAGCTGTGTGACCCTGGGCAAGTCACTTAATCCCAATTGCCTCAGCAAAAAAAAAAAAAAGATTTAGTTTTGAGTTTCAAATTCTTCCTCACGGGATTATTATGAATATCAAATGAGACTGTATTTGTCAAAATACTTAGCATGGTTCTTGGCACATAATGGGCACTTAATAAATGCTTATTCCCTTTCCTTCTTAGATTTGGTATAATGTTGAAGCATGAAAAAAAAAATCTCTTTGGGTCCTGAATCTGTCATCCAGTATATTAAGTTATTTCTCACAGCTTTGTGCCATCTTCAAATATGATCAGCGCCCTATCTATGTCTTTCTCCATTTCACTGGTAAAAATGTTATCCATGTCATGGAGCCAAGTGATGATCTCTGGTATATACAACAGGTTGAAGCCCAAGAAAGAGATTAGATCTACATGTATAGACTTGGGAATCATGTGCAGAGAAATTTTAATTGAAATCATGGTAATTTTCTCCAATGGAGAGAGAAAGAGAAGAAAGGAAAGAATAAGACAGAGCCTTAGGAGATATTGATATGAATGAAAAAAAAAATCTTCCTAAGGCACAGATCTGACTGTGTCACTCCTCTGCTCAAAGATCTTTGGTAGCTCCTTATTTCCTTCAAGATAAAATACAACCTCTTCCCAGCTGGGAATTTAATGACCTGTACAATTTGGCTGTAATGGAGCTCTCTAGTGTTAGTTCACTCTGCTTCCCTTCATGCACTTTTCCATGTAATCAAACTAGATTAGTAGCTGTTATCCAAATGTCATTCCATGCTCGACCTCTGTGCTTCATATCTAGAATGAACTTCCTCCTCAGTTCTGCCTTTCAGAATCCTTATCTTTTTTCAAGGTACCACCTTATATCAGGTGCCACCTCCCACAGCAAGTCTCTCCTTATCTCACCAATTGTTAGTAATGTCTTCCACCTCAAGCTTTCCTACAGTTCTTTATTAATTCTCTCCTTCCTCCTTACCTTATTATGACAGCTGTAACTAGGGTGGGGTGGTAAAGGCTTTGTTTCAGAGTGGCCAAAATTAAGAGCACACTGACAGAACATCTAGAAACAACTGAATTAAACAGTAAAAAGTAATTAATTAAAATAGGAAGCTTCCAGATGGCAAACTTCTTTCCTTCTTCCTACAACATCCCAAGGGTTTCCAACTCAAGTGAATTGTTTCCTAGGCCAGCCAAACCTTGCTCCTGCCAAACTTTGTTCTTCTCCCCAGGGTTTTAGTTCTCCTAGTAGAAGCATCTCCCAGATAAAGAGGAAGACATCCTGATTTTTTGTCAACTTCCTCTGGGAAAATGTCCCAGGGACTCTCCCTTCACAGAGCCTGATGTTCTAAGGTGACAGATCTCTCCCTACACCCCCCCCCTCCACCAACTGAGCTTGTCATTAAAAGCTGATTTGAAGGTACCTTTAAGGTTCTTTTTTCAGGCAGGTCTTGTTGCTGTTTGCCCCAGGCCCTAGAACTGCTAGTTATCACTCATTCTAAAGCATACACTATCATATTTTATTTCTGTATTCATTTTCTATGCCCCTGCAGAGTATAAGCTCTTGTTTCTTTTTTTCCTCGGTATACTCAGCACCTAACAAATCACCTTCCCTATAGCATACACTTAATTAATATCTGATCAATGAACAGACAAATGAAGTAACTTAGTTCTCCTACTCTTCTTGTCACAACTCAATTTTGTTGAAACAATTCAGGTTGTATTTCTCCAAAGGAAGAACATAATAAGCAAGAGAGCATTTACAAGCTCATGATTTAGAATGAGGACAGACCTAGAGGCTTTCTGATCCATCCCCCTTCATTTTACAGGTGAGGGAAATGAAGCCCAGAGAAAGAGACATAAGAATGACAAATGATAGATGATCCTAAGATCTCTGATTCCAAAGCCAGTACTGGGGACAGATAGATGGCATCATGAATAGAATACTGGATCAAGAGTTGAGAAGATCTAAATTCAAATTCTACTGTATTAACTTTCTGGCTATGTGACCCTAGGCAGATCATTTATCTTCTTCCTGCCTCAGTTTCCCCATCTGTAAAATATGGGTAACAGTAGCTTCATAAGGTTGTGAGGCTCAAATAAAGTCCTATCTGTAAACAAAACTGCTTTACAGTATCTGACACACAGTAGATGTTATATAAATTTTGGTTCTCTTCTCCCTTCACTCTTACTGAAGCATGCTGCCTCTCATAGGGTCATAGATCTGGAAGAAACCCCAGAGGCTATGTCCACGACTCTGCTTTTAAAGAGAAAGAAAGTTCTCTTGCTCAGGGCTTAGGGAAGCTATAAATGACTTGTCTAAAATATGCAGATAATAAATGTCCAGGGTAGGATCTGAATCTAGGTCCCCAAACTTCAGAGCTTTCCAATGTACCATTTATTAAAGACCTACTCTGTGCCAAGCACTGTCCAAGGTGCTGATGTAGCCACCTAGATCTCAGGAAAAATAGGGTTGGGAGCCAGTGGAGAATTGGAACATTCTAAAGGCTTTTACAGTGTTTGCTGTCTGTAGGTACACAGGCAGCATTCATTCCTTTTTCTTTAACGGAATGGCACCACTGGCTGGTATAGCCCTGATAGTGTGGCTGTAGAAATTATTGCTGCCAGCACATAGGCTCATAGATTTCAAGGTGGACAGGACCTTGGAGATGATCTAATCTACCCCTGTCATTTTACAGATAAGGAAACTGAGACCTAGAGATGTTTAATGTTTTAAAAAAAACTTATCTAGCTAAACTAGTAAGTGTAAGAGGTGAGATTTGAATCCAGAATCTCTGAATCCAAATCTTGAGTTCTTCCTCCTGTTCCACTTTTCCTCTCAGCTGCTACTATATAAGTAGGTGATATACTTCTCTCAAAGTATCATTGTGACTGGAAATCCTTGAAGGGTGTGTGTGAACCTATTAATCTTTGCTTAAGCCTGTCTCTTGTATCTTGTCTAATCTTCAAACCTCAAGTCTAGACAGCCTCAAATCATATCCCACATACTATTTCCCAGATTTAATGTCTTTATTATGCACAAGATACCTCAAAATCAATATTCTGTCAAAATCTAAAATGCAGCCTATGTGGGACAATGGCAAGAGGACCTGGATCCAAAGGATGTGAATCCCAATCCTGCTTTTTGATGTTCACTACCCGGATGACCCTTGGAAAGTCATTTAATCTCCTTGGGTTCCGGTTTCCATATTTAAAAAAAAAAAAAAAAAAGAATATAAACAAAGGTCCTTTGTGCTTCCTTTTTTAACTCTAAACCCATAATACAGTGAGGCAGCTAGGTGGCGCAATGGATAGTGCACTGGACCTGAACTAAAAATCAAATTCAAGCTATTTATTACTTAGTTAACCCCAGACCCATCACTTCTCTCTGCTTCACTTTCCAAGTCTGTAGAATGGAGATAATGTAGGACTGTTGTAAGGATCACATGAGATAATATTTGTGAAGCAACTGGCAAACCTTAAAGTGCTATATAAATTCTACATACTATTTTATTATTAATATTATTATTTATTATATATTATTATCATCATGGGTAATAAGAGTGGTTACCTCCCCAGGTTGTGAGGATAACATGAGACAATATTTCCAAAGTGCTTTGCAAACCTTAAGGTGCTAGCTATTATTTTATCATCATCATCAATAATAAGAGTGGCTACTATCCCAGATTGTAAGGATAAACTAAGATGATTTTGTAAAGCACTTTGCAAATCTTAAGATGCTTCATAAATACTCGTTAAACATTTATTATTATCATTATCATAATCATCAGTAATAAGATTGTCTACCTCCTCAGATTGTAAGGATAAAATGAGCTGATTTTGTAAAGCACATTGCAAATCTTAAGGTGTTTCATAAAGACTAGTTATAAATTTATTATTATTATTATCATTATCATTGATAATAAGAGTGGCTACTTCCCCAAATTGTAAGGATAAAATGAGATATTTGTAAAGCATTTTGCCAGTCTTAAGGTGCTTCATAAATACTCGTTAAAATTTATTATTATCATTATCATAATTATCAGTAATAAGATTGTCTACTTCCCCAGATTGTAAGGATAAAATGAGATGATTTTGTAAAGCACATTGCAAATCTTAAGATGTTTCATAAATACTAGTTATAAATTTATTATCATCATTATCATTATCATAATCATTGTAATAAGACTGTCTACCTCCCCAGATTGTAAAGATAAAATGAAATGATATTTGTAAAACATTTTGCAAATCTTAAGGTGCTTCATAAATGCTAGTTATAAATTTATTATTATTATTATCTTCATCATCATCAGTTATAAGACTGTTTACCTCCCCAGATTGTAAGGATAAAATGAGATGATATTTGTAAAGTACTTTGTAAACTTTAAGGTGCTACATAAATACTAGCTATTATTTTATTATCAGTATTAGTTTTATCATCATCAACAATAAAAGTGACTACCTCCCCAAAGTGTGAGGATAAAATAAGATGATATTTATAAAGCATTATGGTAACTTCAAAGTGCTATATAAGTGCTAGCTAATATTGTATTTTTATTATCATCAATAAGAGCAGCTACCTCCCCAGATTGTGAGGAGAAAATAAAGCAATATTTGTAAGGCATTTTGCAACCCTTTAAATGCTACATAAACTCTAGGTAGTGCTTATTATTACTGTGGTGTCTCCACCCAAGTAGGGAAGGAAGGATATTTGTCAGGATCCACCTTCAGGTGAAGTGAGCTAATTCTTCCCCTTTAGAGTCATTGAAACTGTCCTGCATGGTGGATGGGCTCCCGGGCCTGGAGGCTCCCCTGTTAAAGTGGCTTCCTGGTATCCCGGGAGAAAAGCCAAGGAATCACTAATCACATGGCTCCACCCTCTCTGGCTCTAACCAGCAGAACAGTAGTAGCATGACCAGTTTGGAAAAGTTGCCCTCAGCTGAATCAGTGCCGTATGTTTTCCCTTCAATAAATGTCCTTCCCATGCTATGGTTGAGGAAACTTCTTCTTGCTAACTGCTAGATGGGCTGAGAATGTCTCTTTTGGTTCCAGGTTCAGACACAAGTTATCAGCCCAGTCTGAGCCATGCCTTGGACGAATGCACTAAGACTTCTGACTTTACTTTTTCTGTCAACCATACCAATCCTTGCCCGGTGTTCCTCAGTTGCTGTGTTGGGGCTGTCTTTTTAAATTTATTTTTATTTTTTGCTGAGGCAATTAAGGTTAAGTGACTTGCTCAGGGTCACACGACTAGGAAGTATTAAGTGTCTGAGGTCACATTTGAACTCAGGTCCTCCTGACTTCAGGGCTGGTGCTCTATTCATTGTGTTGGGGCTGTCTTTGACTCATCCCCCAACTCTATCTAATTGGTTAGGAAATCTGCCAATCCATACCTTCCTTTACATTATCACTTTCAAGACTCCATCATTTCTGACCTTCTCAAACCAACTGTCTAGTCTATTGCAGTAGCCTCCTACCTAGCATTCTCCCCACTCCAATCCATCCTTCAAATACCACTACCTGAATAATCTCTCCTAGATCACAGCTCTCTAGTTAGGTCTCTCTTTTGTTGAAAAAAAAATCTTCAACAGCTCCCCATTTCCATGGAGAAAATTTTAAACTTCCCTGTTTTGGTATTCGAGGTTCCCTATAACCCTGGAACCACAAAACTTTTTGAAGACCAATCCTTTCATATCACTCTTCCATTAGTACCCAGCACTCCAAGAAAAAGTAGTTTACTTTCTATATCTCAATCTCAAATGTCTCTAAGGTTTTCTTCACACTTTTCCCTGTTCTTCTACCACTCTCCCTTCCTCCTTGATGACTGAATTCTGGCCATTTGTCAAAGCCCAGTTCAAATGCCACATCATCCAAGAAGCTTTTCCTGATCATTCTGGTTAATAATGATCTTCTCTCCTTTATGGTTCATGAAAGGAAGTCCAAGATCTCCAGGAATAGAATGGTAGGATGTATGCCAAGTTTGAGAACCTTGCCTAAGGGCTAGCACATGTAGAATATGAATGTTGAAGATATTCTTTAGTCATTCAGAGGTGACCTTGGAGGTAGTATAAAGATTGGAAGCTGGAAACAAGATGGCGGAGTAGAGGCAAATAATCACTTGAGTTCTCCCTCAAACCCCTCCAAATACATTATAATTCTAAATAAATTTTAGTGATAGAGGCAAAAAAAAGTTAGAGGGAAATAATATTCCACCTCAAGACAATTTAGAGGTTCTATAGGAAAGAACTGATGCATCAGGGTGAAAGGGGAACACAGTCCAGCACAATTCCTGCCAATGCAGACCAGCACTCACCAAACAAAGAGTTTGGGGCAATGGCAGCAGGAGTGGTTTCCACCAACAGAGTAGAATGGAATTAAATCATCTGACATAAAAAAGACTAGAGAGAGATTTTATAGTGGAGGGGAAAATGGAGGAAATAAGGAAGGGAGTACATGAGCTTTATTTTCATTGGAATTGACTCAAAGAGGGAATAATATACACACTCAGTTGGGTATAGAAATCTATCTTACTATACAAGAAAGTAGGAAGAGAAGGAGATAAAGGAAAGTTGGGGGAGGAGCTGATAGAAGGGAGTGCAGTTTGGAGGAAGTAAAAATCAGAAGCAAAATACTTTTGAGAATGATGGTAAAAGGAAAAAGTAGGAAAAACAGAGGGAAATACATAACTGATAATCATTACTGTGAAAAAAATTTTTTACAATGTTTTTCAGATAAAGACTTCATTTCTCAAACATAGAGAAAACAGAGTCAAATTTATAGCAATAAGAGCCATATCTCAATTGACAAATGGTCAAGGTATATGAACAAGCAGTTTTCAAACAACGTAATCAAAGTTATTTATAGTCATATGAAATGCTTTTAATCATTATTGTTGAGAGAAATGCAAATTAAAACAACTCTCAGATTGACTAATAGGAAAGAAGAGGAAAATGACAAATGTTGGAGGGAATGTGGAAAAATTAAAACATTAATGTACTATTGGTGAAGTTATATACTGATTCAATCATAGAACTATACATACTCTTTGACCAAGCAATACCACTACTAGGTCTATATTCCAAAGAGATTTAAAAAATTAAAAAAAATATATTTATAGCAGCTCTTTTAGCTATGGCAAAGAACTGGAAATTAAAGAGATGTCCATCAATTGGGAAATGGCTGAACAAGTTATTGTGTATGATTGTGAGAAAATACAATTGTCCCTTAAGAAATGATGAGCACATTTAGGTGGCACAGTGGATAGAGCACCAGTCCTGAAGTCAGGAGGACCTGAGTTCAAATCTGACCTCAGACACTTAACACTGTCTAGCTGTGTGACCCTGGGCAAGTGACTTACCCTCATTGCCTCAGGGAAAAAGAAGAAGAAATTATGAGCAGGATGCTCTCAGAAAAACATGGAAAGATTTACATAAACTGAGGCAAAGTGAAATGAGCAGAGTTTCAGGAGTACATTGTACATAGTAATAGCGATATTGTATGGTGATCTACAATGGATAATAGCTGTTCTCAGCAATACAATGATCTAAGACAACTCTGCTGAACTTATGATGTTATAGGTGCTGTCTATCTCCAGAGAAAGAACTGGTAGAGCCTGAATGCAGGTCAAAGATAAATTATCTTTCTTTTTCTTGTTTGTTTGTTTATTTTTTCGTTCACACAATGACTTGGAAATGTGTTTTGCATGACTATAATCTATGTCAAATTGCTTGCCTTCGCAATGGAGGCAGGGAGAAGAGAATTGGAGATGAAATTTTTTTAAAAAGTGAAATTTTTACATGTAATTGGGAAAAAATTAAACATTAAATAAAAGTGGTCCTAATTAGATTAAACATCTGTCACTCTTTATTTCCCTGCCTTCCACTTTAGCCATTCCTCTGGATTTGGGCTAGGATTTAAGATATGAAATAAATTATTTGCATATAATATTTTATAATTTTCTCACAGATTGATCTGTTATTTTGCACACACATATACTCTGGAAATTTTTCTAAAAATAAATTTTCTAAAAGTAAAGCTTATTCCTTGGTTTCCATTGGGTATTTATCAACCAACCAAGTAAAGTCATTTATTAAATGTGCCAGGCAAGATAGCTAGATGATAAAGTGGATAGAGCCCTGGATTTGGGATGAGAAACTCTTCCCGAGTTCAAATCTGGCCCCAGCCACTTACTAGCTGTGTGATCCTAGCCAAATCACTTAACCCAAATTACCTCACAAAAAAACAAAAACCAAACCAAACCAAAACAAAACAAAACTATGACTGAGGGTGGGACACTTGAACTTTCTAATTCTCAGCTTCCTCTTCCAGAAAATGGGCTAACACTTACCTTTCTACTTGAAATTATCAATTTATCCTGATATCTATTATTTGTCATTTGCATGCTGTGAACTCCTTGAAGGCAGAGACTGCTTAGACAATTCTTACAAAGAATTTCAGTGCTTATTTGGAACTCTGCTCAAAAAGTTATAAAACTGTGCATACCATTTGACCCAGCAATGTTTCTATTGGGCTTATATCCCAAAGAGATCATAAAGGAGGGAAAAGGACCCACATGTGCAAGAATGTTTGTGGCAGCCCTTTTTGTAGTGGCTAGAAACTGGAAACTGAATAGATGCCCATCAATTGGAGAGTGTATGAATAAATTATGGTATATGAATGTTATGGAATATTATTGTTCTGTAAGAAATGACCAGCAGAACGATTTTAGAGAGGCCTGGAGAGTCTTGCATGAACTGATGCTGAGTGAAATGAGCAGAACCAGGAGATCATTATACACAGCAACAACAATGATGATCATGATCATGATGATCAATTCTGATGGACATGACTCTCTTCAACAATGAGATAATTCAAACCAGTTCCAATTGTTCAGAGATGAAAAAAGCCATTTATACCCAGAGAGAGGCCTGTGGGAACTGAGTATGGACCACAACATAACATTTTCAAGTTTTCTGTTAATGTTTGCTTGCATTTTGTTTTCTTTCTCAGATTGTTTTTCTTTCTAGATTTGATTTTTCTTGTGTAGCAAGATAATTGTATAAATGTATACATATATTGGATTTGTCATATAATATTTTAACATACTTAACACATACAGGACTACCTGCCATCTGGGCAGGGGGTGGGGGGCAGGAGAGAAAAAAATTGGAACAGAAAGCTTTGCAAGGGTCAATGTCGAAATATGTTTTATAAATAAAAAGTTTTAATAAAAAAAAGTAATAAAAAAAGAATTTCAGTGCTTGGCACACAGTAGCTGATTAATAAATGCTTGTTGACTTGCTTATCTGATAAGGCTTTTGTGAAGAACAAATGAGAGCAAATGAGATTTAAAAAAAAAATACCAGTTATTCTTTTTACTTAGAAAAAGAGCATTGCCTTTCTCTTGTCTTGGAGTGAGATGTGCTGTGGATGTAGAGCTGAGTTGGGACATTGGACAGAGTGAGGGAGAGGGACAGGATGGAGGCTGAGGGGGTGGGGGCATAGAAGGGATGGAGGGAAAGACTGTTGTTTGAGCAGCAGGACCGTATTATCTCTGCTCTACTTTCTCCCACTGGGAGAGCCCATATCCAAATAGGCTCAATCCAAAGCTTATCTGTACTTTAACAGTTATTTACTTTTCTGTTTAGTTACTTTTGAGCTGCCAACATAATATCAAAAGCATGATTGATTATAATAATTTATTATTTGTATGTGCTGTAAGTAAATCTAGCCTAGCTCCACTATACCCTCAGAGTCCTAGGCGTACTTTTGAGTAATTTGTATAGACCTTCTCTAATGCTATGGCCCAGCAGTCCCATATGGGTTCTAATAACTGAATGTGGGGCTCCAGAAATTATGATTTATTATCAGTAAATGTTTGATTTGTGTACCTTTTTATATATCTATAGATAGATATATGTATATATGTATATATAATTGTATAAAAATTTCTCAAGTAAAAAGGGAAAAAAAATTTAAGGAGCTCTGCTATATACAGTATTTCAGTGTGGTTCCCTTACTATTAATCATCTGCCTTTTAGTGTTCCAGTTCCATTTAAGGAATTATTTATTTATTCATTTATTTGTTTGTTTATTATTAATAATATAATAATTATAATATATGTATATTATATATATAAATGTAATATATAATTATATATATAATAAATATATAATAATAATATAATAATAAAATATAATAATAATAAAATGGTTATTTATCTTAATGATAAAGCCAAAATTTAAGTATAAACCTTCCCCCAATATCTCAGTGGAGCACACTCTCATCCCCTTGGTTTCTGAGGATACATTACTCAGTTCCTACACAGTATTTGTCCCAGTTGGTGATTCTGGCATGGTTGTGGAATGAGTCTGTCTAGGTTCTGATGGCCACTCTTTGCTCCTTGGGGGATCAGTTCTGGACTGGCTACAAACCTGGCTTGGGTTCCTGGACCCTTATCTCCATTCTCCTTCATCTAAAGCAAAAGAACAATTGATGTGGCAAACAATCAAGGCCCTATTCATCAGCCACATGTACTGTCTCTTTTCTCTTTCAGGAACACCTCCCAGTTAAGAAATGAGACCAAAAGAAGGGACAAGTTTGGGCCAACTAATTCCTTTTAAATGTAGCCCAATTCTGCCTACGTAGCCCATCAAAGATCGGCTGAGCTGATCTTGAAATAAAATTTCTGTGCATGAAAGCTGATGTAGGGATTGCATCAGCCAAGCACCCTGTGCACTCTCTGAAGGACTGGGCTTGTTGGCCAGTGTCCTGTTACATATGTATTTCACCTTGGGAATGGAGAAGTTCAAGGACAAAGAGGGAGAAAGGGACAGAGAAAATAGTCTCTGCTGCAAGTGTTGGGGTCATGTCACAGCTAAAATTCTAGGGCTAAAAGAAAGAGAAAGAGTGATTTTTATATTTTATAATACAAGTCAAATGAATCTCGACTTCAGAGACACAACGGAGCTAAACAGTGATATCAGGGGAAAAGAGAGTTGGTCATTAGCAATAAAAGGAAGTTTTTCTTGAGTCCTAGGGCACGTTTATTTCCCTCTTATAGAGTGGAAAACTTAATTTGGGAAGACTAAGTATCTTACCAAATGTCCCTGAACCAGAGATGGGATTTTTTGAATTTAGACTTTTTTAAATTTCAATTTCAGCAAGTTACCCACTGTACCACAATGCCTCTGGAGTAGCTTATGTTCTATTGAGAGATTAAACACTCACACATATGTATATATACCTATTTATGAATATACATATATGTGTGTATATATAACATAAACATGAAATAGACTAAGGCAATTTTGGGCTAAGGCACTAACAAATGGGGCAGGGATTAGGAAAAGCTCTACGTTGGGAGGGTATTTGAACTGAACTTGAAGGAAGCAAACATTTCTAGTAGACTAAGGTGAGGAGATAGATAGAATATTTTGGACATGAGGTATTATATTACAATCGTATTCCACAACTTGTTCAACCATTCCACAATTGATGGGTATCAAAGGAAGGTCTTTGGAACTGAGGTTGGTAAAACAAATTATCAGGGTTGGTGACAAATGTATACAATTTTTTGGGGAAGGAAAAGATATTAGAATTGTTCTGTTTAGTCCAGAAGGGAGAAATAGAAACAAGGGATGGGAGAAAGCTTAATCTAGGACAAACATCTACAATTAAAACTACTCAAAAAAAAAAAAAGGAGCGGGTGGGCTCAAGAGGTGGTAGGCACTCTCTCACTGAATGCCCATTTGGTGGGCAAGTTGTAATTAGTTTCCTGGTCATCCTGTGGGTCACATTAGATAGCCTCTGTGGACTCTTCCAGCTGTGAAGTTCTGTGATTCACTGAGAAAGGAGAAAAGTTGAATAAATTTGTCTGAGTGCCTTAAATTTTCACTCAGCAGAATGTGAGCTCATCTCTCATGCAGGTGAAGAGAAGAAGGGAGAATTGGAGGCTTAAGGAGAGAAGAGGAGCTGATGTTTTCAGAGAAAATACAGAATAAATATAGAAATAATATAGAATAAAAGCTCTGGGTATAGTAGTGAGGACCTATTTGAAGTTTGACAACACAGATATGTCGTGAATGGAGTTGGTACAGTTTGGTGAATTACTGCAGCAGTTTGTGGCCATGGGCATTATGTAAGTGCCTGATTATGGGGTCAAGGCTGGTAGGGAAGGAAATGAGGACAGAAAGATCTGAGACACTGGCAGAATAGGAAGGAGTCAAAATATTTTTAAAAATTTGGTCCCTTCCCAGCCCTGACATTCTCTGTTCCAAGGTTCTCTCCAGCTCTGTCTCAACTCTAAGTTCTGATCTCTGATATTCTCTGTTCTAGGATCCCTCTCAGTCCTGACATTCTCTATTCTAAGGTTCTCTTCAGCTCTATCTCAACTCTAAGGTCCTTCTGATCTCTGATATTCTCTGTTCTAGGATCCCTCCTAGCCCTGATATTTTCTGTTCTAAGGTTCTCTCCAGCTCTATCAGCTCTAAGGTCCTTCTGATTTCTGATATTCTCTGTTCTAGGATCCTTCCCAGCTCTGACATTCTCTGTTCTAGAGTCCCTCCCATTTTTACCTCTACAATCCTATGAAGAGTATACTCCTCCATACCCTTGAAAGCTAAAAACTAGTTTGGGAGGAGTGAGTGGATAGAAGAAGTGGAAAAACAGGAGATTGTGATCAGAGAAGGGAATTTCAGATTTCACGATCAGAGAGGTGGAGCAGTTTCGAGTAATGTTCAGTCCTAAAAGGTTTCCATACTAGTCAGTGCCTTGGTGATGGATTTCAGATTAAAAGTTCAAAGGACTGTGAAATGGGAAATAGGAAGAGAAAACTAATCAATAAACAAGTGTTTAATAAGCTCTTAATACAAACCAGGCACTGTGTTAAGTATGGAAGATACCAAAAAGTAGCAAAAACTGGTCCTTTCTTCAAGGAGTTTATAGTCTTTTGGGAAGATGGTGCCTTCATAGATAGGTATGGATGAAATATGGAGAATACAAAGTAACCTTAGAGAAGAAAACACAAAAAATTGGGAAGAGGAGGAGGAGGAGTGGAGAGAAAATAGTCTTTTCCATCTAAGTTACATCATGAAGGAAGGAAGCCAGAGATTCTAAGAAAAAATTTAGCTGAGATACCCAGAGGGTTGGCTAGAATAATAATCATAGAGTAATAGACTTAAAAAAAGAGAGATTACAGGACAGCTAGATGGCACAGTGGATAGACTATTACTACTGAAGTCAGGAGGAGGACTTGAGTTCAAATCTGGCCTCAGACACTTAATCCTTCCTAGCTGTGTAACCCTGGGCAAGTCATTTAACCCTAATTGCCTCAGCAAAAACAAAAACAAAAAAAGCAAAACAAAATAAAAAAGCAGCAGTAGAGAGATTACTCCTAAACAAATTTTCACAGTAAAATCTTTCTTACTGCAGCCAGGAATCTGAGAGAAAGGTAGATAAGGTGGCACATGCCAACATCTCATCCACTGTGCCCCCTCAGATCCTGCTGGAGACAGCTCAGGGTGTGCCCAAAGCCCCTCTAAGAGTAATGGTACCACTAAACTAATCTATCTATTTATTTAGTGGTATACCAATCAAACTCCCAAGAAATTATTTAACTGACCTAGAAAAAATAACAACAACATTCATCTGGAAAAACAAAAGGTCAAGAATTTCAAGGGAATTAATGAAAAAAATGCAAATGAGGGTGGCCTAGCTGCACCAGATCTAAAACTATATTATAAAGCAGTGGTCACCAAAACCATTTGGTACTGGCTAAGAAATAGAGTAGTGGATCAGTGGAATAGGTTAGGTTCACAGGACAAAATACTCAATGATAATAGTTATCTAGTGTTTGATAAACCCAAAGACCCCAGCTTTTGGGATAAAAACTCACTATTTGACAAAATCTGCTGGGAAAATTGGAAACTAGTATGGAAGAAATTAGGCATTGACCCACACCTAACACCATATACCAAGATAAGGTCAAAATGGATTCATGATCTAAGCATAAAGAATGATATTATAAACAAAGTAGAACAATGTAGGATGGTTTACCTCTCAGACCTGTGGAGGGGGAAGGAATTTGTGACCAAAGAAGAACTAGAGGTCATCATTAATCACAACATAGATAAGTTTGACTATATCAAGTTGAAAAGTTTTTGTACAAACAAAATGAATGCAGACAAGATTAGAAGGGTAGCAGTAAACTGGGAAAATATTTTTACATCCAAAGGTTCTGATAAAGGCCTCATTTCTAAAATATATAGAGAATTGACTCAAATATATAAGAATTCAAGCCATTCCCCAATGGATAAATGGTCAAAAGATATGAACAGACAATTTTCAGACGAAGAAATTGAAACTATTTCCGGTCACATGAAAAGGTGCTCCAAGTCACTATTGATCAGAGAAATGCAAATTAAGACAACTCTGAGATACCACTACCCACCTGTCAGATTGGCTAAAATGACAGGAAAAGATAACGATGAATGTTGGAGGGGATGTGGGAAAACTGGGACACTGATACATTGTTGGTGGAACCGTGAATGGATCCAACCATTCTGGAGAGCAATTTGGAACTATACTCAAAAAGCTATCAAACTGTGCATACCCTTTGACCCAGCAGTGTTTCTACTGGGCTTATATCCCAAAGAGATTTTAAAGGAAGGAAAGGGCCCCACATGTGCAAAAATGTTTGTGGCAGCCCTTTTTGTAGTGGCAAGAAACTGGAAATTGAAAGGATGCCCATCAATCGGAGAGTGGCTGAATAAATTATGGTATATGAATGTTATGGAATATTATTGTTCTGTAAGAAACGACCAGCAGGACGATTTCAGAGAGGCCTGGAGAGACTTGCATGAGCTGATGCTGAGTGAAATCAGCAGAACCAGGAGAACATTATACACAGCAACAAGACTATACGTTGATCAATTTTGATGGACATGATTCTCTTCAACAATGATGTGATTCAAACCAGTTCCTATTGTTCAGCG
>JAJPUD010009023.1:64388-75810 GCA_023553655.1 Myrmecobius fasciatus
CAGAGAGAGGCCTGTGGGAACTGAGTATGGACCATAACACAGCATTTAACGCTTTCTGTGAATATTTCCCTGCATTTTGTTTTCCTTCTTAGGTTGTCTTTTTTCTACTCTTTCTAGATCTGATGTTTCTTGTGCAGTAAGATAACTGTATAGATATGTATAGATATATTGGATTTGTCATATAATTTATCCTATTTAGCATGTATTAGATTACCTGTCATCTAGGGGTGGGGGTGGGGGGAAGGAGGGGAAAAGCTTGGGAAAAAAAATTTTTTTCAGAGGTCAATGTAGAAAAATCACTCATATGTTTTGTAAATAAAAAGCTTTTAACAAAAAAAAAGAGAGAGTAATGGTACTCAGAGAAGTCCAGTCCAGCTCCTGTAACTTTCATACAGAGCAATAGCCCTTTAGGAAATGAAATTTGGCAACTTCCTCTCTAGGTGGTACAACCCCACCACCTCAGCAGCCACAGGTGCTGAAGTCTCAGAAAAGAAACTGCTCACCCCTAAAGCTTTAGTACTGCCAGATGGTTTAACACCAGAAAGCTGTATGGTTTCATCAGTGGAAATGATAGTATAGAAGGGGCAATAGGCTCTGCTTTGCCCCTGGGTCCTAAGGACCACATGGGCTTTCCATTTGAAAGCTCTATAGGTTGTCCTCCCCTATTAAAAAGTGAGTTCCTTCAGTGTAGGCACTGTCTGGTTTTATTATTTTATTTGTTATAGGTTATTATTTGTACATTTCATTATTTGTTTAGATTTATTATTTGTACATAATAAGATCTTATTAAATATTTTTTATTCCTTCAATTATTCATTTATCCTCTCATCCATCATCCCCACCCATTTCCTACCCACCACCTTCCCTAGGGATGAATAGCAGGGGACAAATAGATCCAGTGCTCTATCCAGTTGGCTTCCCCTAGTTTTGGTGTGGCTAAGTTCCTTAATAAGTTGGAATAACTGCTTAAAACAGGATGCTAATGAGGCTAGACAAGGTCATGAATTATGGACCTTATGGGTTTAACTGCTCAGGGGTCACAGAATCCTAGTGGTCCCTCTTACCTCTCCATGCCTTTGTCCATCACAGAGTCCATCACAAAAGGAAGGAAGAGAAAGGAAGGAAGGAGGGGAAAAGAAAGAAAGGAAAGAAAAAGAGAAAGGAAGAAAGAGAAAGAAAGAAGGGGAAAAAAGAAAGAGGAAAGAAAAAGAGAAAGGAAGAGAAAGAACAAAGAAAAAGATAAGAAAGGAGGAGGAAGAAAGAAGGAAAGAATGAAATAGGACAAAAGTTTTATGACACTCTTACTACATGCTAGCCACCATATTAAGCAAGTCTCTGCTCTCAGAAGACAAGAGACAACGTTACTATATTCTTTAGTGTTTGTGAAAGTGGCCATTAAGCAGACATGTCTAGGCTCACTGTCACACTGAGCTTACCTGGATAGTACTAGCATCAGAGGATGTAGGGAGAAAAAAAGGAGGCAGCTGAACTAGGACTCTGACCCGCTCCATCTCTCTTATCGCCACCAGTGTTTAGCTGGGCGTCTTTAGGCCAATACCTTCCCCTCTCTCCAGGTCTCTGTGGCTCAACTATCAAGGAGGGGGCTGGATGACTTTTTAAAGTCCCTTAGAGCTCAGGCATTCTTCAATGACTGATTGCCACGTAAGGCTTTCCTTCTGTTTTCCAGCCTCTGCCTTAATCCATTCCCAGTTTGCAGAGGACTGCATTTGAAGATCTGAGGTCTGAGAGTTGGGGTCCTCTGGTCTACCCCATTCATTTTGCAGATGAAGAAACTGAGGTTTAAAGATATTAAGTGAATGTCCAAAGTTACACAGCTGCCAGAATCTGAATTCAAATCTAGGTCTTCTGACCCCGGAGGCAGTTTTTCATGGCACTATACATTTTTTTTCTGAGCCTCAGTTTCCCCTTCTGTAAACATGAGGAAATTTGTCTTGGATGACCTCTTTAGATCTAAGTTTTTTATGAATCTGTGGTTATTGTACACTAAAATAAACCTTGACAAATTAAGTTTCTCATATTCAGCACAATAATAATTAGTAATATTAATGATAAGAATAAAAGAATCTGGGATTGTAAATTGTCTACCGGGGAGTAGACAGCTATCCCAAGTTTCTATTCCTGGAAAAATTCAATATCCACAGTGTCAGAGGAAATGATCTCATAGCAGCAATTTTAATTTATTTTGTAGCAGCAAAAGACTGGAAGGAAGATTAGGAGCCCATCAGTTGGGGAACAGTTGAACCAACTGTGTTCTATGAACTGGGATGTTGGGAGTTAGAATCTCCTTAGGAAGGCTGATTGTTAAATTTTCATTTAACACTCTGGACCACTTGATTGGTTGTTTTGGTGGTTGTCTAGATTTAAGAGTGTGAAGGAGGAAATGTTAAAAATCAATCAATAAATATTAAATGCTTACCATATGTCAGGTACTGTGCTAAGCCAAGGGCTACGAAGGGGCAAAAGACAAGAATTTCTGAAGAAATTTACAATCTAATGAGGGAATCAATATGCAAACATGTGTGTGTGTATGTGAATGTATATAAAGAAGGCAAGGTATTTATAGGATAAATATGAAATAATTAAAAAAGGGAAGGCACTGAAATTAAGAGGGTTTGGGAAAGCCTTTCTGTGGAAGGTGGGACTTAAAGAAAGCCAGGGAGGTCCCGATTGGAGGAAGGAAAACATTCTAGGTTTGGGGGACAGCCAGAGAGAATTCTTGGAGCTGAAAGCTGGAGTATCAGGCTTGTGGATTGTCCACAAAACCAAGCCAGGAGGCCAGTGAAACTGGATCAAAGTGTCAGGAATGGTGTGTAAGGTGACTGGAAAGGTGGGGGCAGCCATATGTCCCCAATATGGCACAGTTCATAGAGCAGAGGACCTGAGTTCAAATGCTGCCTCAGACATTTAACATTCACTATCTGTGTGACCCTAAGCAAGTCATTTAACCCTAATTGCCTCACCAAAAAAATTCTGAGAAGACTAGAAAGGTAGGTGGAGCTCCATTATGAAGGGCTTTGAGTGCCAAACAGAGGATATTTTCTATTTGATCCTGGAAACGATAGGGATCTATCCATTTGGTGTTTACTGAGGGGAAGACTGGGATGTGGTCAGACCTTTAATTTAGGAAATCTTTTTAATGACTGAATGGAAGATGAGCTACAGTAGAGGGAAATTGGAGGCAAACAGACCCCACCCCTAACCCCAGCATGTGATTAAACTTAAAAATGTGTCCTGTGGACATGTTTTAGTCAGTCAATTGTTAAACATTCACCACAACCTTCCTCTCTGTAAGCACAATGGAATCTTATTAATATCATATATTCTTTTTATTGATAGTAAAAATAATTATAGCTAACATTTTTATAGTGTGTCCCAATGGTATTAGTTCATTTTTAAGCTTTAAGAAGCACTTGTACATAGCACAGTAAGGCTTGAAAGGCCTTTTAAATGTTATTTCTTTTGAGCTTTACAACAATCTGGTGCAGTGTCACAATTATACCCATCTTTCAAATGGAGAAATCAAGGCAGAGAGCAATTAAATGATACAACGAGTTTTAGGACAGAATTTGAAATCATATCTTATTGATTCCAGGTCCAGCTTTTTTACCTTTTACCAAGCAAGGCAACTGATTCAGAAAGATTAAGGGATTTGTCCATGATAACACAAAGAATAAAGCCACATAAATGGTTAACTCTTTCAAGTAGTGTTTATTTGTGATTAAGATTGTAGGTAAAGAGCATGTTTTCAAGCAGTTTGCTAGTTTAATAATTCTATAAATACAAAATTTTGGTGAAATAAAAAGAACTTTTATACTTGGAAGTTTCTTTCTATTTATCTCCATGATAGTGCCATGATATTATCCTTCCCCTCAAAGCTAGTCTCTTACAAAGAAACTTGTCTCACCTTACAGGGAAGTAGGAGGGAAAGGGGGAAAAGAAAGGGAAAGATTAAGAGAAGGGAAAACAGAAGAATTAGGGGAAAGGTATAAAAAAGGGGGAGGGGCTCTAAAGGGGGAGGACTATTTAAGGGAGGTGGTCTTCAAAAGCTCGTCTCTTACTTTACATACTGCTTAGGGGTCTCTGGAACCACCCCCCCAATTTTGTAGAGCCTGTTTGGAGGTATTCACTAGCCTATGTTCCTTCAACAAACAAATTCAATTCAATTCAACAAATATTAATTAAGCACCTATCAATCAATCAGTCCTTCAACAAGCATTTATTAAGTACCATTAGTGTCAGGCAGCTGAGCTAAGCACTGGGAATAGGAAAAAAAAGGGGGGGGGCAAAAAACCACAGTCTTAATGGACCGTGTAATGTGTCATGCATGAGCAAGCTATAGAGAGGAGAAATTGGAGGTAGTCAACCAAGGGAAAGTACTAGCATTAAAGGTAAATGGGAAAAGCAATTAATAAACAAATATTTCTCATAAAGTGCCTACTATGTACCAGCCATTGGGGTTACAAATACAAAACTTGACACAATCCTTACTTGCAATGCGTTGTCTTTGAAGGAAGCTATAGAAGGATTCTAAGAGGTAAAGGCAGGGAGGGAGGATGTTCTAAGAGGGAGGATACAGCCTGTGCTAAGATGGAAGATGGAAAGTCATTCAAGGGAAACAACTGGTGGGTCACTTGGCTGGAAGCGGAGAACCTGATGAAGAAGAAGAATGAGATAGGAATGGAAAAATAAATGGGAGACACATTGCAGAAGGCTTTAAATGCCAGATTGAGGAGTTTACATTTCCCTCCAGAAAGATAATTGGAAATTATTGAAGTTTCCCCCCCCCCTTTTTTGTGGGAGAAATCAATTATTTATCCTGCCTCACTCTGTTAAAAATTTCCTGGGATATTTATTTCTCTACTGTTGTAACTAATCATTTCAGCCTATTTGGGAGTCTTGATAAAATAAGACCACTCTGCAACCTCCAGCTTAGATCTAAATAAGAGTTCCCAACACATTAGGTATATATTTCTTCAGTACGGATACTTAAAAATGTTTTATTGATATTCTCAGTTTTTTTTAAAATATCAATTAAACAATGTGACTACACTGTCCCCCCTGCCCATCTTTCAATGGCATCTTACCTTACAATAAATAAGTAAAGGCAAAAGAACCAAATCAGAATCTAGCCATTTCTGAAAAACTGTATACCACATTCTGCCCCTGTGCTCCACCACCTCTTAAGTGCTTTGAAGTCATGCTTGGTCACTGCATTACTCAGAGTTCATATAGTGTCCTGGACTTTCTTGGGCTCATCATGTTTATTGTACTCTGGCTTCTTTATTGGCAAGAGTCCATAAAATTCTGCCCAAGTTTCTCTGAATTCTTCCTTTGCCCTAATTCCTAAAACCCTCTGCTCCTTCCTCCACTACTAGGGGGTGGGAAATGGCTGGGATAGATAACAGGATAAATGGATTAAAAAAACTGAAATTAAATGCTTATTTTGGGCAAAGCACTTGGGGGGAAAATAAGGGAAGCCAGATACTCCCTGCTCTGAAGGAAATCACTTTCTACTAAGAGGAACAACAAATACAGAAGGTTTCAACTGCATGTCAGATGGAATGATCCTTAGGGCATAAAGACAAAACAGATGGTAACTTATCTTTGTTAGGATCATTTCCATCAAGACAAAAATCCTATTGAGCCTTGCAGAAGAGGCTATTGATGGGGAGCTCATATCTCCACTAGTGGACCATTATCCTCTGGAATGGTAAATGACAATTAGGAAAGTTTCTTTTCTTTTCTTTTTTAAATATTAAATCAAAATGTAATCAATTGTGGAACCATTTGCCCAGGGCTGCAGACTCTGCTGCAAATAACTTTCTTTTCTGGGCCTTCAGTGGGGCTGGGGACAAAGTTTTCATCTGGAGATATAGGACCCATAGGGAGAATTCAGAGAAACTTGGGCAGAATTCTATGAAATTTTATTCATAGAATTGATTGCATCTCTACATGGCTTACTGATCTTGATCTCTACGTGGCTGGATGATGACCAGGGGGGCCCAGGCTAAAAGCTGAGATGGTGGTCGTGGGAGGTGGGACACTTATTCTCAGGGTTCTTGGGCATATCTGCCTGTTGGTGACAGTTGACTGGTTGTTGGTAGTGGTGGTGAGCATGATGGGCTTGGGTTGCTTCCCTGGCCAACAACTATGGGGGCTGGGCTGGAAGCAGATCCTGTTATTCTGAAGTGTACCCTTCCCCCTCCTCTCAGGAGAACTGAAGACTCCAACTCATCTCTTCCCTCTCCCCTTCTAAATCACTGGTCCTTTCCCAATCAGGCTGCTATTGACCTAGATAATTTCTGTCACCAACACCTAGGGAGGAGGCATTCTGGTGGCTCATCCAGCTCATTTTATAATAGATTGTCTTCAGACAGCATTGGTGTATAAACATAGAAGGAGTTCATTTGGACCACAGTAACAAGATGGTTCCTAGTCCTTGGGGATGGTGGGAAGGGGAAGGGATGTGATCATATTTATGGATCCAAACAGGCAGAGTCAGTTACCTGCTTCAGCACCAGGTGGTCCTGCTATGGCTTAGGAAAGGCAGCTAGCCATTTTAGACCAGATTTGAGAAGACCTGGGATCAAGGATCATAGTGTCAACCATTTGGAGCTGGGGGGACATTAGAGAGCAATTTTCTTTTGTCTTTTCATCTTCAGTACCTAGCACTGGAAGCCATTTAGTCCAATCCCCCCATTTTATTGAGGAGTAAACTAAGGCTCACAGAGGATATGATTTGAGCAGAATAGCTGAGCTAGGACTCATAACTAGGTCCTGCACAGAACTTTCTCCCAATTGTAGCTCTTCCATTTGACTCTCTGTTCTTGGGCAACCTGCAATCTCAATGAGTCTCACTTTCTTCATCTGTAAAATGGGGATAATAATACTCTGTTTTACCTATATCATATAGTTATGAGAATCAAATGAGATAATAATAAATGTGAAAATGTTTTATTAACTGTGAAACATTATATGAATACAATGTATTGCTATTAAAATGATGGAGTTAATACTTTCAGATGATGAGAAGTAGGGCCATATATCATCATCATCATCATCATCATCACTGGCATTTATATTGCATATGCTATGGACTAGACACTGTGCTCAGTGAATCCTCACAACAATCCTGACTGGTAGGTACTCTTATCTCCTTTTTATAAATAAGAAAACAGAGGGCAGGGACTAAGTAATTTATCCAAGATCACACATCTGGTAAATATGAAAAAGAGCTCTTGACTTGAAAATCTGGAGACCTGGGGTTGAATCTACTGCTGTCTAGCTGGCTCATTTGGGCTAGTCCTTAGCTTTACAAAATTGAGAGCTGGTAGAAACCATTTTCTTTTATAGATGAGCCATTTTCACATATGTTTTTATTTCATTTAGTCCTGTGAGGTAGTACAGTGTATTATTATCTTAATTTTATAGATGAAGAAAATGAGACTTTAGAACAGTTTTTATTTGCCCAAGGCCAGGTAGTCAACTGGAAGCCCCAGAACTGGAATGCAGCCAGCTGGCAAAGTGGATACAACACTGGCATGGAATTAGAAAGCC
The DNA here is from genome assembly GCA_023553655.1 of Myrmecobius fasciatus. Taxonomy (NCBI): domain Eukaryota; kingdom Metazoa; phylum Chordata; class Mammalia; order Dasyuromorphia; family Myrmecobiidae; genus Myrmecobius; species Myrmecobius fasciatus. The sequence goes on from JAJPUD010009023.1 coordinate 71,967, forward strand.
CTGAGTTCAAATGTAGCCTCAGATACCTAATAGATGTATGACACTCTGGGCAGCTCACTTAATTTCAGTTGGCCACAATTTCCTCAACTGTGAATTGTGAATGTAAGCACTTAGGGTTGTTTTGAAGATCAAATGAGATATTTAGCACAGTGCTTGGCACATAATAGGTATTTAATAAATCCTTCCAAATGAAAAAAACTTGAGGCCTAAAGAGGTCCAGTAATAAGTTGCAGAAGTGATACTTGAATTTAGGTCCTTTGACTAAACCTAAGACTCTTTCTACTGTACTATCTTCCCTGCCTACTTTTCCTTTTGATGCCTTAAAGAAGAAAAAAATCTCCAAACACAATTATTCAAAGTAAAATCCCTATCAAAGGCTTAAACAACAATAGTCTGTGGTAGAGGGTGAAGGGAAGATAGGCTATTAAGCAGAGGGTGGAGTAATCTTTATACTTGTTGGATTTCCCAGAGCTTTATATTTCTTACAATCCTTACACATGCCTTACATCCTTACACAAGCTGATTCATCTTAGATTAGTCTATGCAAACCATAGTTCTCAAGCCTTCAACAAAGTTTCTTCCATTGGACCCACATGAAGCCACATTAGTTGAAACAAAAGACATTTAAACAATAAAGGGATAAGGAAAATCCCTCATCTACCCTCACACATAGATATTCTGCCTCAAAGATTCCTACATCACTATTGAAAGAACATACTGCTGAGAGAACATACATGGCCACATATGGTCAGGGAACTCATGTTCTCTGATAGAATACATTGAACGAAAGACTTATGTACAAAGATGGAGCCTTTTCCACCTCGAACAAAGCTGCTTTGCCCCTTATGCCATTCAGGGTTACTGATGTTATTTTCCAATCATATGATGCCATTGAACTATGGCTACTAAACAGGGCTGTAGGCTATTATTGCCACTAAAGTGCCTTCAGCAGTTATGGGTCATCTGTTGCCAGTTGCTGGTCTTCCACTGAATGAAAGCTACTATATAGTTTTTCTTCTGTAACCTTAAGGGAAGAGGCTCAGAGCTTTTAGCACATAGCCTGAGAAGCTATCTCAGCCTTTCCCTATTTTAAAACCTAGATCCAGAGCTAGTCAGCAGAAATGCTCAGGTTTAAATGAAATCTCTTTTTCAATGCTTTTGATGTTATTTGAGCTGCCACTCCCTGAATTGAGTCTACAATTTTACTTAGGATACCCAAATAATTCTTTTCAACTTTGATCTTGCCAACTGTGGTCCATGTACACCATCCTAGGAGATAGATTAAAAAGAGCTGGTAGAGCTGAAGATCTCTTCCCTATCTCTTTATGAGAGACAAAATCATTGCCTTCCATAGGCATATTCTAATTTGTATTCTGTTTAATGTGTATGTTTTATCACCCTAATTAAATTATAAATTTCTAGAGATCATGGGTCCTGTTTTAACTTATCTTGGAAGCTCAACTATCCTAGATCAGAGCATCGAAAATAACATTTCTTTCTTTTTTTTTCTTTCTTCTTTTTTTTTCCTGAGGCAATTGAGGTTAAGTGACTTGTCTAGGGTCACACAGCTAGGAAGTGTTAAGTGTCTGAGGCCAGATTTTGAACTCAGGACTTCCTGACTTCAGGGCTGGTGCTCTATCTACTGCGCCACCTAGGTGCCCCTTGTATTAACTTTTAAAAACCCTTTTATAACTATAGAACCACAGAATTAGAAGGGACATTAGAGGTCATTTAGTCGAACCCATACTTGAATAGGAATTTTTTTTATGATCATCTCTATAAGGTCTGAGAAACTCTGGGCAATTTCATTATTTCTACCACAGTGCTAAATATTTAATTGTAATACAAACTCACATTGTTATAGCACTTTAAATTTTGCAAGGCTAATTCCTCAGAATAACTCTGTGAAGTAGATAGTGCAAATTTCACCACTAGGTGGTGCTGTCAATCACTGACCTGATCCTGTTCAACAGGAAAGCTTTTCAGATTTTCAAATGCCATGTTCCATCTCCACTTAGAAGAAGCTCTTGGAAATTCTATGTTCTCCTTGGTTCTCAGAGGGGGCAAATATCTATCTCCTTTTCTATTTGTCATTCTAGGGCTGAAGATCTCAACTTGAAGTCCACAAAAGACTTTTTTTGTACTATATATTTCAACATATTCAATTTCAATTCAATATTCAATTTTGTAATAGGTGTGTTTTAATATACTTTTTTGTAGCTATGCTCAAAAAGTTATCAAACTGTGCATACCATTTGACCCAGCAGCATTTCTATTGGGCTTATATCCCAAAGAAATCATAAAGGAAGGAAAAGGCCCCACATGTTCAAGAATGTTTGTGGCAGCCCTTTTTGTAGTGGCTAGAAACTGGAAATTGAATAGATGCCCTTCAATTGGAGAATGGCTGAATAAATTATGGTATATGAATGTTATGGAATATTATTGTTCTGTAAGAAATGACCAGCAAGATGATTTCAGAGAGGCCTGGAGAGACTTACATGAACTGATGCTGAGTGAAATGAGCAGAACCAGGAGATCATTATACACGGCAACAACAGTACTATATGACGATCAATTCTGATGGACATGGCTCTCTTCAACAATGAAATGTTTCAAACCACCTCCAATTGTTCACTGAAGAAAGCCATATACACCCAGAGAGAGGGATGTGAAATATGGACCACAACATAACATTTTCATACTCCTTGATTGATGTTTGCTTACATTGTGTTTCCTTTATCTGATATATCGTTTGTGTAGATAAGATTTTTCTTGCACAACAATAAGTTTGGAAATATGTATACATATATTCGACTTGCCAATATTTTAACATAATTAACATGTAGTGGATATCCTGCCATCTAGGGGAGGGGTGGGGAGTTGGGGGGAAAAATTTGTAACGGAAAGCTATGTAAGGGTTATTGAAGAATTACCCACACATATGTTATGCAAATAAAATTTAAAAAAAAAGAAAAAAATATACTTTTTTGTTATTCTATGTATTTTATGCATTTAAAAATATTATTTTCAGGAAGGGTCTATAGGTTTCACTAGTCTGCCAAAGGGGCACATGACACACAAAAAAAGAAAAACCCCTGGACTAGTTAGTATGGATTTATTCAGTCTGACTCAGTTCTGGGACTTCATCCTATTTGCAATTTGCGTCCTATTTCTTTCCTGAATTTGCTATATATCACCAAACTTTGGTATGCCTCTTTGGCATACCAAAATCAACTCACCATAGGTCCAATTAAGTATCCCTGGATACTATGTATAATGTTTTACTCTTGACAAAGAATCATAAAACAATGAAATAACATACGATAAAGCATCTACAGCACAGCTGCCTCTTCCCTTAGTCCCAAGTAGTCTCTGGACAGTATATATGTTACACTGACCCCACAGTGCTATGAAAGGCTACAATTCAGTATGCTGAACCTCCCTCTTTGAATAGGCAAGATATATACAGAATGTCCAACACAATTCTCAACTGATGTTGGACTTATAACATGTAATAGAGCCAGTCAACAAGCATTTACTAAGTACTAGGCACTGTGCTAAATTCTGGGAATACAAACACAAGCAGAAATTCAATTCCTATTCTCAAGAAGTTTATATTCTAGTGGACAAAAAAAATAACATAAAAGAAAGTCAAATGACAGGAGGGGTAAGACAAGGCAGAGAAAACCCAACATGTAGCATGTAGAGGAATGATATGTAATTGGCTTGGACTTTTTCTTTAATGGAGATTCTGGAAGAAAAGAGACAGAGTGAAGGAGGAAGACAAAGAGAAAAGGGGGAGAGAGAGAAGAAAGGAGAGATACAAGAGATACAGACAAACAGA
>JAJPUD010009024.1:0-10682 GCA_023553655.1 Myrmecobius fasciatus
CTCTTTTTCTCTTTCAAAAATACATTATATTTTCATATTATTTTCATTTCAAATATATCTATCTTCCTTCTCTCTCTCTCTCTCAAAGATCCATCCCTTATAACAAAGACTAAAGGGAGAGAAAAAAGATGTTCAGCAAAATTAACTGACACATCAATGGAGCCTGACATCATATGCAGTGTTCCATATTCATGGACTTCCCTCTTCCCATATCTGCAAAGAATGGAAGTTGGTACATTCTCAAATCTCTTCTAAACCAAGTTCAGTCATAATTTATAATGTTTCATTTCAATTTTTTTTGCTCTTTGTATTTCTGTTATTGCTCAGATTAGTTTATATAACTCTTCCATGTTTCTGCATAACCTTCATAGTCATCATTTCTTCAGCATAGTAATATTCCATCACATTCATGTTTCATAATTATTTTAATTTAATTTATTATTATTATTATTTTTTGCTGAGGCAGTTGGGGTTAAATGCTTTGCCCATGGTTAAACAGTTAGGAAGTGTTAAGTGTCTGAGGCTAGATTTGAACTCAGATCCTCCTGACTTCAGGGCCAGCACTCTATCCACTGCACCACCTAGCTGCCCCATGATTTTAATTTTAGACATTAGTCCATAATGACACCCCAATCAATAAGAATCTACTTTATTCCAGTTCTTTGTTACCATAAAACATAGTTATAAATATTTTGGTGCATTATAGGAACTTTCTTTTCATCTTTGACATTATCAGGGCATATGTGTAGTAAATGTAAATTTTGGATCAAAAGATATGAATATTTTAGTCACTTTTTTTTGAGCAAGGCAATCAGAGTTAAGTGACTTGCCCAGGGCACACAGCTAGTGAATATCAAGTGTCTGAAGTCAGATTTGAACTCAGGTGCTCCTGACGCTAGGACCAAAGCTAGCCACTATACCACCTAGATGTTTCATTTTAGTCATTTTCTTAACATATAATTCTATATTGCTTTCAAGAATGGTTAGACTAATACACAGTTCCATCAACAGTGTGTTAGTGCACCACAATTTCTCCAACTGTTATTTTGCTCTGTTCCTCCCATTGTCTATTTATGAAGGTGATAATTTTTAATACAAGGATAGAAATTACATTTATATAGGTAGACAAAAAACTAAACAATTTGATTTAATTAGATAATTACATCCCTGCTTATGGAACAACCTCTGTTTGCTAGGATATGACAGGAATGTGCTAATTGCCAAGTAAAAGAAGCTAAGCAGATAACCTTTTCTTTTAAGGAAGATACTTGTCACAGATAAATTAAATCTCCTTTAGGAGTTCCCAGCCTAATGAGCAAGAGTAGTAAACAAGAAATTTGCCATAACTTCAAAAAAGTATAAAAGACAAAGAGAATTTTGAAGTGACTTATCTCATTCTTTGTCCTTAACATTTGAGATCATCCTTTCCTTGTTTTCGATTTTAGCATTTCTGTGATTTTGCTTATAATATCGTGTCATTTTTTGCATTCATCCCCCAATATCCTCTTTTGCTTCCATTTGGTGGCATATATTCATTTAAAAAACCATCATTTGATGAGTTTATTAGATACCTACATATTTCTTTAGACAGGAATTCCTTTGCTTATTTTAACATTTTTCTTTGCCTTTATATAATTTTTGACAGCATTTAATTCTTCCTAATAATGACTTCCTCAGAAGAATTTTAGGCCACTGGATTCTACCTCCTTCCATCTAGTGGTACAGTTTGGATTTGTGATTTCATCAGTGGTAGGAAAACTTCTTTTATCAATACACGTGAGCATTGTTTTGTAATTTATTGTCAGTGAATTGCTTGGATCACTGAAAGGTTAAGTATCATCAAAGTCCTAGGCACATTGTAATCAATGCTTATTGGTTAAGTGACTAACCCAAGATCACACAGACAGTGCATATCAGAGGGCTGACTTGAAATCAGGTAATCCTTACTCTCTGTCTGACACTATCAATTATATTATTTTCTCTTGGATACTTTCCTTAAACTTTTACAATCTGATTCCCTTTAATAATTTAGTTAATATGCATTTATTAAGCACCTTTATTTGCTGGTTACTTTGGTAAGTCCTACTATACAAACACATTCTACCTTACATTCTATGGAAGTATATGTTTTACCAACCCTGGCTTTTCCCATCTCTATATTTCATGAAATCAGGAATGGAACAGCCATTCCAATCATTACTATTTTCAGAACCTTATTGGTCAGAATTGTAATTTTTATCATCCTCTCTACCATTTGAAGGATATAATTATTATAAAGGCAATTTAAGCTTAGTTGATTTATTTTTAACAGAGTGAATATTTAAGGAGATATCCTGATAATTGAAGGTCATCTATTTCTATCATATTATACTTCCATTCCTAAAATTGTAATGTATTTCATGAGCTCATAGGCAGAGGTATTTGCCTATCAAATGATCTCTACCTTCCTTGATCCTTATCCAAATTTTCTCATTTTATGCTTCTTCACTGAGATAGAGTGAGATTTTTATATATATTTTATATAATTTATATATATATGTATATATATTTATTTTTAGGGGATATATATATTTAAATAATTTTATTTCTCTATCTCCTTTATCTTCTTTTGAATAAGGTATAATTTTACTTCATTTTCTAGTCATGAGTGATCTTCCTCTTCCTTGAAAATTTCAGTAATACCTACAAATTACACTTTTTTTTAAGCTAGGACCTCATTTTACTTAGCTCTTTATATCATGTTTTAGAGTGCAGATATTTGAGTAAATCAGTCAATCAATGAACAAACATTCATTAAATGCATACTGTGTAGTGGGCATTGTGATTAACTTTAGGAATGGAAAGACAAAGTCCCTTCCATAAAAGAACTCACATTTCAAAGGGAAGTATAGATAGAGTCACACATATATTACAGCAATCTTGTTCTTGTTTAGTTTTGTGCAGTAAAATCCAATTCTCTATGACTCCATTTGGGGTTTTCTTGGCGAAGATACTGGAATGGTTTGCCATTCCCTTTTTCAGCTAAGTTTACAGATGAGAAAATTGAGGCAAAGAGGGTTAAATGACTTGGTCACAGAGTTCTAAATATCTGAGACTAGATTTGAACTCTTGGCCCTGTGCTCTATCCACTGTGCCATCTAGCTGCCCTATATTATATCTATATATTTATATTTTTATAATGGATATAAATGTGAACATATGTGTAATATATACATATAACACATATACATATAAATGCTTTTCATGTGTGAATATGTATATATTGTACATTTAATGCCCCTGATTAGATAACTTTTGATTTACCCAAAGATCAGACTATGAAAACCCTGAGTTTGAAAAGAAATCACAGATAAATAGAACTGAAGATTCAGTGGGAAGAATGAATAGTGAAAAATCTAGAATTAAACCAAGAAATAAATACAATTCTCTTTCAAGATCAAGATAAGTATTTTCTAGACTACCATACTTAGTCTAATTTTAACATTGGCTTACTATAATAGGACACCTGTCAAGCCATATGTTTTTCCCCTTTAATTGCTTCTCAAATGTACACCTCCTTTTAGTAAATGATCTCGGATCAATCTGTTCCAAATTATTGTACTTTTGTTTAGTGGACACATTTCTTTCTTTATGAGTATCAGTAATCAGAGTAAAATTCTATGATATTGAGTACTGAATGAATGGTATTGCCTATGCACAACCCAGGGCATTCAAAATATAATAGAAAAGAAATCTCATGCATTAAAGTGAAGCAAGTCAATAAGCTGAAAAATTGTTTATTGATATCTTTTGTTTTTTATGTCATCTACATTTCTCAATGTGTTCCCATAAGTTTCTCTACTCAGGGCACCATCTTTTAAAACATTAAGAAAAATTAAGAGAATTAAGAAAAATTTAAGAATTAAAATGAAAAAAATGAAAAAGAGAAAACAGGTTTTGCTTTGTTTTGCTTTTTACAAAATTAGCCAACATAATAAAAAAATCTGACATAATTTTCAGTATTTCCTCCCTTGTCCCCCCACATCTGAAAAGAAGAGAATGCTTTTTTTTTTAGCATTTTCCTGTATCTTTTCTTTAAATCCATGCTTGTTTATTATAACAATATTATTTCAATTATTTTGTTGTTATAATTCTTTTCATTTACATTGTACTCATTATTTGTGTAGATTGTTTTCCTGGTTCTCATATTTTGTGGTTTTGGACTAGACTTTTTGGTTCCCAAATCTTAAGTTTTTCTCTCTCTTTCATTGTTTTATTCATTTCAGCTCACCCTATATTTTGTTTTTTAACTTGTATGCTGATTCCTGACTCTAACTGTGAGATTTCAGGGCTTTTTGCTATTTCTTTACATCCTGTAGCTGCCAGATCTCTAGTCATAAAGCATCAGAGATGGTCCTTCTATACTTCTTACCTAGATCGACACTTTTCCAACTGTCAGTGATAACAAATAGACCTATAGCCCACTTGGTGTCTCTTCAAGTAGAACTTAGATACTCTCTATTGATTTGTATAATGATTGCAGGTTTGAGCAATTCCCACATTAGGCTTGATTAACCTTTTAATTCCCGACATTCTAATTATAGCATAGTGCCTTATTATATATTCTTAGTCTCAGGATATTATGCTTTTGTTATCCAACATATTGTTCTTGATGGCAACAATAATAGTACTACTAATACTACTAATAATGATGATGATGATGATGATGATGATTACTGACATGCGTGACTGACTTGGACATTTTTCTTTCCTACTCTTTTCTTGATGCTTTTACTAGCTTACAAATATTTAGTCATCATTTATTGATGATTATCAGATCTTTATTGCCAGCCTTGATTCTCTTTTGAATTCCAATACCCTACCAACAACTGTCTATTTGAAATTTTCAAATATATTTCCCATAGGCATTTTAAATCCAACATATCTAAAAGATCTCACAATCTTTCCTAACAATCTTTCTCCTCCTCAATATCTTCTATGTGGCTACCAAAATGTTATCCCTAAAGAATAAATCTTCCCATTGTCCTGGGAAGACCAATGAGACAAGTCTTATTGCTGTGGATATAATTCCCGATGTGGAAGAGACTGGAGACCCTTGTTTCCAGGAGTATCTTGATGAAATGTAAGGAAATACATTGACAAGATTCTGGGGATTTTATAATCATTTTGTAATTGATTTGGGTGTGCTAAACAAATGCTAAATAGTACTTTTGTGTAACCTGATTAGTCAGCCCTGGCCTTTGTCTCTTGTTTGGAACTATTCTTTTGATTTGAATGCTTTGAAGATTTTATCTGGTGAAAGACTATATTGTAAAGGAAGAGTTTCTTTCCCTGGTCAAAACTGACATATGGCTCTGTGAAAACAGGCCTCAGTCTTTTGCCTTGACTTTTATTTTATTTTGAATGGAGATAAATCCACAAGCTGTGAGTTTTGAAAGAACAGGAAAGTAGATTAGGGAGTGAATTCATACTGTATTATGCAACCAGCTTAGTATCAGTATCTCAAGGAATGTTGAACAGTCTTTGGTATTGGGACCCAATTTAGTGATAGGTAAGTGGAGGACTTATCTGGCGGTCCAGTCACATTTGGACATGAATTTTGTTGGACTAGCTCTATGTAGAAACTGAGCCAAGTCTGAGTTCACTCTTGGCAGAGATATAGATGGTGTAAGAGAATATGCTCTCAAAGTGTGGAAAATGTTTATATTTTTGAAGTAAATATTTCTTTGCAAAAGTTCTTTGATGTGAATTTGTTTAATGGAATAGTGGTCAGTTGGTGGTAGGTAACAATAGAGGGAAGAACAGATTGGAATGGGGATTCAAGCTAAAAGCCCCTAGATGTTTGAAGAGGAGATTTTCTTGGCTTGGTTCTGGGATAGTGAGCCAGAGAATACTCACTACATGAAATATAACAATCTGACTCTGGGACATTGGCCAGAATGTCACTATACCATGCTACTCCTTTACTTGAAAAGCTTCAATATTATTACCAGTAGGATAATATGTAAACTACTGTGGCACTGAATACCCTTCATAATATGTTTCTAATCTATTTTTTCATTTCTCATTTATATCCCATATGTACTCTAGTTCTAGTCACATTATTATTTGTTCTTCTCTTTTTCCTTTAAAGAAAGAAATGTTTATTAAAGAAAAAATGTAACAGAATTAAGTACTTTATCTAAATACTATTCTAGTCATTTATTTAGGAGCAGGTAGGTGGCATAATGGATAAAGTACAGACCCTGGAGTCAGAAGGACCTGAGTTCAAATCTAGTCTTAAATATGTACTAAATACATGACCTGAGGCAAGTCACTTAACCCTGTTTGCCTCAGTTTCCTTATCTGTTAAATGAACCAGAGAAGGAAATGGCAAAGCATTCCAGCATCTTTGCCAAGAAAACCCCCAATGAGATCATGAAGAGTTAAACAGGATTGAACTGATTCAATGATATTTATTTATTTAACAAGCATGTATTAGACGCCTATGTGCAAGTCAGGAAAGCTTAGGTTCAAGACTTTCCTTTGACACAAACTTCCTGTGTGATCCTAAATAAGTTACCTAATCTCCCAGTTCAGTAGCAACTTTTAAAAACCATTACTCTGTAGAGAAGGTGCTAGCTACATCCTTAGGATGTAGAATTTCCTCATTCGGGAGTTCCTTGTACCAGTGACAGCACATGCCTAATGCTCATTCCTATATCTATATATAAAATACTATTAATTTGTTTTTATACATTTACAAAAGCTGTCCCTGAATGCTTAGAATCCAGTTCCTTCTAATGTACATCCCAAGCAATTCCTAGCCTCCTTTAAAACCTCCTTAAATACCTGTTCCTGTGAGAGATCTTTCCTTGTTCCCCAATTGCTAGTTTTTTTATTCCTCAAATAATTTGCATCTGATTCTTCTACCTATCCATCCATCCATCCATCCATCCATCCATCCATCCATCCATCCATCCATCCATCCATCTATCCTTTGTTTGTCTTTGTTATCTCTGTCACCTAGAAGACATAATAAATGCAAGTTGAATTACAGAATGATTAGTGCTTACCAAGCATGTGACTTTCATGTTTTGTGTTTCTTAATCTTTTTCCTAGGCTTTTTTTTAAACCTCTGCCCCTCATTGTTGTTTGTCTTTCATTTTCAAAGATGGCCATGATATTAGGGAGGTCATGCCATGATATAGAAATGAATTGGATTTGAGGGAAGGCTGTGCAAAGCCACCTGTCTCATTTTCTCATTCAGAGTCATCTGGATCCAAGATATAGATCAGGAAGACTGGAGATGGCTCAGGATGCAGTGGGAGACCTTGACCTTGCTAAGGTCTTGAACAGGTCTCAGTTTGACTGAGGCAGCCCTCATTCAGTGATTAAGGCTGAGAGGGAAGGATTGAAAACTTTACTTAACCATTCAGTTCTGTTATATAACTCATAGACAAGGGAAGATTCCTCTGTTTTCACAACCTAAAAAACTCATAAATAAAGGAACGGAGGAGTGTGGTAAGCCAGGAGTTTTTATCATGAACAATATAGTTCAAATTAGCGTCTCACCCAGAAATGCTCAATTGTTATTACAGTTGTTTGCTTTATGTTTCACTGATCTGGCATTTATAAATTACCTCTTAATATGTTTTGGACTGGGTGAGTTTTCTTTGGGAGGAAGGTAGTGGGGAGGCTGGGAATATTCCCTTCTGCTGTAGAGCTAATGAAAATGCATGGTGTTTGCCAATCCCCCTGTACTTCATCGCTAAAATCAATGCCTGGGATATAATAGCTGCATAGTGATAATCTGTGGCTTGGGGTCTTGCCATCTTGGCTGAAAATGGGTTGCTCAAAGGGTAATCTTTCTCACTCTCTCTGGAAAACATTCATTTCATGTGTCAGCTGTATCACTGACCTTATGTTTCCTATATTCTAACCTGGCCAGAAAGTTTTCTGTTTTCTTCTTGGGAAACTATAAAAATTTCCTAGGGGTTGGGGCTGAGGGGAGCTAGGCAGTGTGCCTTTTGGAAGCTGAGAAGCCACCAGAGGATCCCAGATCAAGATACTGCATAAGATGACCATTATTGAACCACCTTTTGGCTTATGGACAGCAGATCTTGCTGGGTGTGGGGAAAAAAGTATTTATTAAAGTAATAGCAACCAGAATAAAGAGCAGTTAAGTGGTAGAGTAGATAGAATGCAAGACTGGAGTCAGGAAGACTCATGTTCCTGAATTCAAATCTGACCTCAGACACTTACTAACTGTGTAATTCTAGACAAGTTGCTTACCCTAGTTTGCCTGTTTCTTTATCTGTAAAATGATCTGGAGAAGGAAATGGCAAACTACTCCAATATCCTTAAGAAAACCCCAAATGGACTCAAAAAGAGTTATGCACGACTGAACACCCACCACCAGAATAATACAAAACAGACAAACATAAAGAAATAAGAGGATTGTTCCTCTCTAAAATCTGAAGGTTTGCTGAAGCAGAATGGAGGATTGAGTTAGGATTCAGTCCCCAGGCTTCAGTTCCATTTACAACGGGTATATTTGCTTTAAAGCCAACAACTTTCATCCTTATATAGCACTTTCTGTAGAATCTTCCCAAGGGCAGAATGAGGAGTTAAAAGTTTACTAGGTCACCTTTCACCACCCTCCTATATGCAGGATCAGATTCTTCAAGCTTTCTTTTATTGACCAAAGATAGCTACAATATAGTATCAGTCAATTGCTCAATAATGGAAAGTTCAGCACAGCAAAATAAAGGAGAATTAGTCTTTCAAACTTGAGAGAAATAATACAAGGAAGGTGTTAGCCTAATCTCTATTCATGAGCTGTGTGACCTTGGGAAAGATGCTCAGCATTTTAGATTTAGAATTGTACCTTAAAGGCCAGCTAGTCCAACCACTCTCATTTTTCAGATGAAGAAACTGAGACTGAGAGAGGTTATGGCTTGTCCATAGAAATACAGGTAGTAAAAAGCAGAATTAAGTGATAAAGGTAAAAAAATCTAAAGCAGTATTTGAACTCTGCTCTTCTGTCTCAAAATCTAGTGTTTCTTTTATTCTTCCATGATGCCTCAGTTTCCTCATTTGTAAAATGAAAAAGCAGGATCAGTACCCAGGGGTTCTTAACTTTTTTGTTTTGAGTCATGACATCCTTGGGCAGTCTGTTGAATGGATCTCTTCTGAAAATGGTGCATAAAACAAGATATCTATATCTATCTATATATATGGTGCATAAAATAAGATATATAGATAGATATACATATATATCTATATATAGTTATAAAGATAATCAATTATATTTAAGTATATTTGTCATCTATATAACTATTCATCAGTTTATCAATCATAATTTATCAATTATGTATCTAGGTAGTAGGAAGGTATCTATCCATCTATTTATTTATCTCTTACGTTCCCCAAGTTAAGAATCTCTGCTTTAAATGATTGAACAGAAAAAAATCTGCATCGGTAGAAGTGTTTCTTTATTAGGAAATACCACTAAAAATCACATCCAGTTAAAAACAAATAAGCAAGAAAACAAAAAAAAAGATTACATCTTTAAGAGGCAAGTCTAAATTTTCTCTATGTGTACTTAGCACACCACACAGGGATGGGAATGAACAGAAATATTCAGAATTTTGCTGAAGCTGCTGCTTCCTGATTGGCTTTCCCACAACTGCGCTTTAAATGGTTAGTGGCTCCAGTGACCCCATGCCAAACCTCTCATTAGCCAGTGAAATAACACTCCAGATCCACCTTGATAAAGGGCACTGATCAAATGACACATCCTTCGTTTCCTCCCTGTGATGTTTGGGGACAGATAACCACATATCTCATCAAGTACTCCAAATTACCAGCATGTCCTAGCTCCCTGCTTATCTACGTTTTTGCTGGCATGGAGGTACTGCTATTGCTTTCATTCCTTTCACAGAGAATCACTCCCATTTGGGATGCAGAGCAATTTCAGCGTCTCACTCTAATGTATGGAACAAATCTCCTGTTTCACCTCAACAAGGGCTCATTATGTTTTGCAACTGGGCTCCTTGTTTTATTTACACCTCCAGTAATTATGGCAGCAAGTCTGCCAGCCTTCACTTCTCTAGCTTCCTAGTGTTTTCAATGATAGTAAACAAGCATCAATCACCAACTTAATGAGTAGAATTTGTTGCAAGTTAAACAACTCACAACCCCAAAGCTGGACTGTGCTTTGAAGTGCCTGTTGAAAATACTTACATATTGAATAGGGCAGTTGGATAAAAGGACGAGTCCTACGCCCTATACAAAGAAATATAACTTTCCTGAATTTCTGTACCTCCTCAATGCATTGTCCTTTCTCTTTATTTTCTCACTCCAGCTCTAAGAACAATAGAATTAACAATAACGTTCCTAGAAAGGAAATCCTAGGACTCGAATCACATTTTTTACTCTGTCTTCTCTATCTAAAACACTTTTTTTCCTGGGCACACCAGGTTGTTCTCCACTATTAGAATGTAAGATGTAATAAGACTTTTACTTTATAAAAATTACTTTAGCTTCTGAGTGCAGAATGGATGGGAGAATGAGAAAGAGGAAAAGAAGGAGGTAGGAAAAAAGAGAGAGATGGAGAACCAAAGAGAGAGACAGAGGGAGAAAGACAGAGACAGAGATAAAGAGAAACAGAGATCCAGATACAGAGAGAGAGAGAGAGA
>JAJPUD010009024.1:10692-59604 GCA_023553655.1 Myrmecobius fasciatus
AGAGAGAGAAACACAGAGAGAGAAACACAGAGAGAGAAACAGAGAGTCAAAAAGAGAGAGTCAGAAAGAAATACATAATGAACATGGACAGAGACAGATACAAATAGAAATAGAGACAGAGAAAACTTAGGAGGTTATTGCAATATGAGGGCTTCAATTAAGGGAATGGCTATGAGGGGAGAAAATGGGGTATAATGTTTTCAACATTTATTGAGAAAGTATAAATGAGAGTAGGCAACTGATTGGATAAGTGAGTTAAAGAAGAATAGAGTAAGTGTTGAAGATTACATTGAAGTTTTGAATGAGGTTTATAAGTTTATAAGGATACTGATGTAACTGACAGTAATATAGGAACTTGGAAGAAGTCTGGGTTTGGGGAAAGACTGAGTTCTGCTTTGCCCATGTGGAATCTAAAATGCCTTTACAAGATTCAGTTCAAAATGTCTGAGAGGCAATTGATGATGGAGGACTGAAGTTCAGGAGACCAGGACTAAACAATCCTTGAGGGGAAACATGTTCCCATTCACAACTTCTATACTCCAATTCCAGGAGTAATTGATTGCTGATTTGGGGTGATTCATGTGACAGAGGCAGAGAGGCTCACATGGCCCAAGAAGGGGCTCCTAGACAATGTTAAATTTTTTTACCCTAGCCTTGTGACGTGAGTCTTATCTCTTTCAACTATAGATAACTACACAGAGAGGAATCATGTGGTTAAGTGGTTACAGTCCTAGAAATCCTAAGTTTGAGTTTTTTAAAACATTGCATTCTAGTAGGAGAACAAATTCCTAAAATTCATAATATTTAAATTCAGCCTTTTATGAGAAAAAGGGTCATTTTCTAGTCACTGTCACCTTTGACATTGTATTACAAATAACTTCACATTTAATAACTTAGGTATCAGGCCTAGTGAGAGCAGGGAAGTTTTCTGATATTATGATTCTTAGAGATAGAAGATTGCATTGATTCCATTGTTCACAGAAAAATATTTCTATAAGGACATGGAAAAGGGTAAAAGAAAGAGAAGAAAGAGTTCAAGAAAATTTCTCTCTGTTTTTGCTGTATTATTTCAAAGGAGTGATCATGTTGGGAAGAGGGCTTACATGTTTAGCTACCCCAAGTATTTTTCTCTTCTAGGGGATTCCCTTCTAACAGAGTAGTGCCATAAGACTGAATATCTTTATGAGTCTTTATAACATGAAAGGAAGACTTGTCAAAATGTCATTATGTTGCTTTCTAAGCATCCCAAAATGGGCTTCCTTTGAAATCAAAACCTTTGGAGAACTTCTGTGAGTTAAAAATAAGACTGATGTAAACAATATTGTGTGGAAGCCTCAAATATGTTTGCTTTCCAAAGAGATTCTAACATTGAGGGACTTTAGGACCTTGTGGTAAGTGAGACCTACTAGAGAGGAAGGATAATTATGTTGATGTTTGAATGGACTTTTGTGGGTCCCTTGAGTGTTTTTAGCATTTGTTTATGGGTTACTTTGCATTTTCTGTGGGATAGAAAAAAGCCTTTTCTTTACTGAGTAAATATACTGTTACGTAGAATGCTTATACAAGTCAGGTCAATAAGCATTTATTAAGTGACTATTATATGTCAAACACTTTTCTAAGTACATACATAGTGCTTTTACCTGCATCTGTGGAGAAAAAGACAGGAGCCATGTTTGGAATTTTTTCCAGTGTAAATTCTAGGTAAAGATATAATTAAGCAAAGTATTTGTTATTTCTTGTTAATAACTCCTATGATCAAACTTGTTCCATGTAAACTCAGAATATAGGTATTATCAACCATGTTATAACAGTGTAAGTGTTAGATAAATGCTGATTTGAATAGCTCAATCAGGTGTCATTGTTTTTATGCAGTAAGGAACTTCTTGGCACATTAGGTATTTTTGAAATATGATAAAGGTAAATATCTTTTTTTATTAAAGCTTTTTATTTGTATAACATATGTATGGGTAGTTCCCCAACATTGATCTTTACAAAGCTTTCCATTACAAATTTTACCCCCAGTCCCTTCCTCTCCCCTAGATGGCAGGAAGTCCACTACATGTTAATAATGTTGAAATACTTGACATGTTGTGCAAGAAAAATCTTATCTACAAGAAAAAAAGAAAACCAGAGAAAGGAAACACAATGCAAGCAAACATCAACAGAGAGCATGAAAATGTTATGTTGTGGTCCATATTTCACATCCCTCTCTCTGGGTGTATATGGTTTTCTTCACTGAACAATTGGAACTGGTTTGAGACAATTCTTTGTTGCAGAGAGCCATGTCCATCAGAATTGATCATCATGTAATACTGTTGTTGCTGTGCATGATGATCTCCTGGTTCTGCTTGTTTCATTCAGCATCAGTTCATGCAAGTCTCTCCAGGCCTCTCTGAAATCGTCCTGCTGGTCGTTTCTTACAGAACAATAATATTCCATGACATTCATATACCACAGTTTATTCAGCCATTCTCCAATTGATGGGCATTCATTGTTTCCAGTTTCTTGCCACTACAAAAAGGGCTGCCACAAACATTCTTGCACATGTGGGGCCCTTTCCTTCCTTTAAGATCTCTTTGGGATATAGGCCCAGTAGAAACACTGCTGCGTCAAAGGGTATGCACAGTTTGATAACTTTTTGAGCATAGTTCCAAATTGCTCTCCAGAATGGTTGGATCCGTTCACAGTTCCAGCAACAATGTATTAGTGTCCCAGTTTTCCCACATCCCCTCCAACATTCATCGTTATCTTTTCCTGTCATTTTAGCCAATCTGACAGGTGTGTAGTGGTACCTCAGAGTTGTGTTAATTTGCATTTCTCTGATCAATAGTGATTTGGAGCAACTTTTCATATGACTAGAGGTGGTTTTAATTTCATCATCTGAAAATTGTCTGTTCATATTCCTTGACCACTTATCTATTGAAGAGTGGTTTGAATTCTTATATATATGAGACAATTCTCTATATATTTTAGAAATGAGGCCTGAAAAAGGTAAATATCATAAAATCTTGGGTTATAGGAATAAGAGGTCTTCTATAAGGAATAATTAGCAGAAAAAGAGAAATAAACAGACCATTATCAGTCTCCCATCAGTACAGATTGATACTCCATCTGAAACAAACTAAAGAATGGAATCACTGAAAGTTCAGATGATTTTCCCATAATTAGTTTGTATATCTCAGAGTGCTTTAACTCAGTTTTTCCAAATTTCCAAAACTTACATTACTACTTATATCTAGATGTCCTTAGACATCAGATAAAACTGGGCTTTCTCTTTATATCCGTTCTTTCAAGCTATATTGTTATCTGCCTTGCTTCTTTGTTCTGTTGCTATCCTTCACTTGTCAAATATTATCACTAGATTATTCTTACTATCCATTTTCTTTACTCCTAAATTATAACACAGGAAGTCTCACAACCATACTTACTGAGAACATTACAAATTCATCTTATAATTTCAACTGGGATCTCATGATAATAAGATGTTTTTTTTTTATTCCTCCCTATTTGATTCCCTATCTGACCACAGAACCTATTCCACACTTTCTCTTCCCTTCTCAAGCTTCCTAGATATTCCCCTCAACCCTTCTCAATTGAAGATTTTTTCTCTTACTTTACTAAGAAAATTGAGATCACTTGATATGAACTCCCCTTTCTCTCATTCTATTCATCTTGAATCTTACCTTCCCCAACTCTCTGATAAAGGAAAGATAATTCATGAAAGATAAACTCCTTTATATGTACATTTGGTCCTATCCACTCTTGTCTTTTCGAGTTATTGTTTGGCCTTCATTCTTGAAGAGGACCTTGACATCAGGAAGGTGATGTCATGACATGCACCTGAATTGGGTTTAAGTGAGGGAGGGCTGTGCAAGGTCACCTTTCTCCTCTAGAGCCATCTGCATCCAGTGGCCAGATAGAAATCAGGACAAATGCAGTGTTTTTGCAGAGAAATATGACCAAGAAGGAATTGGATCAAGCTAACTTAGACAAAAGGAAAAGGAATATGTGAAAGGGAAGGGGTCAGAATGGAGAGTTTTTGCAAGTAACAACAATAATAGCAATAGTTAACATTTGTATTACACTTTGCATATACAATCTTATCTGATTCATACAATAAGTCCATGAAATAAATTCTATTTTTTTTTTTGCACTTTAGAGATGAGGACACTAATTTAGGAGTGACTTATCTGGAATATCATAGTGTCTGAGACAGAATTTGAATTCAGGATTTTCTGGTTCTAAGTCAGAGGGCTTTTCACTAGGCCAAGGTGTATCTTAGGGCATTGGGGATCACAGTGACTATTTCACTGCTCTACATACCTAATAGCCAATAAAACTTCACTAAATGCTAATATCATGAGGAACTCCAAGTTCTTCCTTCCTGATTCCTAGGGACCATGTTTATAGGATATAATGGAAAGAGTTAACAATCACTCTGGCATTTTACAAGGTTTGAGAGATATAATTTCTAGGTTATTTAATCATTTTACTAATAATGTCAAAATTTTAGTAAAAGAATTGTCATTTGGCTGTCTCTCTCTTAGATCAAAGACCTTTACTGTGGTGGGCTTATAAACCTTTTTGGAAAAAGCTGTTCCCCTAGGGTGGCCATCAATTCTTATTGGCTAACAATTAATGAAAGAATGAATAATACAACAGGGACTAGACCTAAAAGTTGATTATGTCCTTTAGCTCTTAAGGTATACTTAGCCTTGGACAATCAATTAAATCAACTTATTCCCACCCAAATCTGAGTGGAATGCAATGGCTGTTCCCATATGGGTAGGATCTATACAAGAGAGACTGAAATCTTAAAATGGGTATAAAAGAAAAAGGGAAAATTTAAATCTCCCCAAATTATTAGTCTAATAGCCAATTCTCTCACCATTAAGCATTAAATAATGAATCAAGGCCCCTTCACCAAGAATTAGAATGATATAGTTAACTAAGGAATATGTGAAGGAAGAAATAAGCATTTATTAAGCACCTATCATATACCAGGGATTGTGCTAAGTACTTTACAAATATTATCCTGGGAAATAGGTGCAAACATTTCCCCTATTTTAGGGAGGTACTTACATTTTCCCTCTTCTCAGTAGAGGAAATTGAGACAGAGATAAAGCGACTTGTCCAAATTTGTACAGTTCAAAAGTGTCTGAAGTTAGATTTAAAATCAGATTTTGATGATTTCTGATATTCTACATATTGTACCAGCTGGCTTCCTCACTTAGTTGATAATACCATAATATCTGAAGCTAAAGTGGGTCATTTCTGTTTGATCTGGGGATGTTTTGTCTTCAATGTAATTTTGGAATTGTTTTATGGAAACTGGCATCTATATGCTAAGCCATGACCTCATTGCTCACCAGCAGATGACTTGTTACAGTTTTCTAGTGTTCATTTCAAATTTTTATAAAGGTCTTTGCTGATGTCCATAAATCCATTATCCTGACATGGGCCTCCTTGCAATTTTCTCTTGGGAGACCGTGACTTGATCATCTTTGTATTTCAAGGTTTGTGCAAAAGTGAATAAAACATATGACTATTTTTTCTGGATTTTTAAAGAGTGAGATTGTAGATTCTGCAAAGATCCAGGGTTTAATAACTCTTTGTTGAGTTTAAATCTAAATATAAAAGGCATTGTGTATCTTCTCCGCTATGTTTCCTCAAGGGAGCCCCAAAGTAATTTTCCTCCTTTTTTCCCCTTTGCCACATTTTGCACTTGGTTAAGGAAACATTTAGACCAATGTTTTACATTATTAAAGTGATGAATAATGCATACTTTCTTGTCCACCAGATGATGTTGCTGGTTCTGGCACACTGCAGTTGGTGACATGCCACATCTATTATATGAATAACTCAGTTAGGAGGAGAAGTTCATTCAATTTCCACTTCTGCTTTATACTCTAGCATGAAATCCTTGCAAATAGTAGAACCTGTCAGCACCAGAGTTTAGTGGATAGCAGAGCATGCAAGGACTTGGATGTGAGACAGATTCATAGGAGTAAAAGGGCAATCTAGGAGAGAAAATCTGGCATATCAGGAAAAAAAACCAGCAGGAGGAGGCAAGTGGTTGATATGAGGTAGGCTATGTTTCAGCAGGTGACATTAGGGTGACCTGGTGGCAAATAGTGTTTGGTGGAGATCCTACCCAGCATATAGGCAAAAAGCATGAAGCATTGGAAGAAGGTAGTGAAAAATCAGTTAAACCTCAGGATGGATCTAGAATATAGAGTGCAGTAGCTCGGAAAGATATAACTGCTTGTAATTGCCCTGTAAGGCTGTGGAAGCAAGTGAAAGGAATCTAAGCTAAACTGGGATAGGCAGGAGAGAGTACCAAAGGATGTGCCTCATTTTGGTCTTAAATCAGAAAACAGAGAGAGCAGTGTCATTAATAGAAATTCTTTCACTTGCATCAAAAACAATTGTGTAAGTGAGTATGTCAATAGGATAATCCAACCTTGAGTGCTAAAATATGGAGTAACTCATTCCCTTCCTTTCCCCCCTCCCCAGAATATAGTCTGTGTTTCTATGGGGATTGATGGGAAAGTCTCCTGAGAGAGAGAATATATGGAAGGCACTCTGAAGTGAGGGAAGATGATGCAAAACTGGACAAATGACTTGCAGAAAGTTGTTAGAGAGTAAAAAGACAACAGTGGGAAAGAAGCAAATCTCACTGCAAGCTGACTCCTGAAGCAAAACCCCGTATACTCTGTCCTAATTATGGTTCCGAGGGAGAAGCATGGTGAAAGAAAAAAAGGTGAAAAACAGATCCAGAGGCAAAGAGGTCAGATGCAAGCATAAAGTAATGCTGGGGGCAGAGGAGAAGTTTGAGAGCATCAGCAGAGTTTTGCAATGTATTCTGATTGTTCTAATCCCTTCTCCTTGGGTAATACAAAGATTACCAGGGCAAATAAGATGACTTAATTATATGATCTCAGAGGTCTCTTGAAGTCCTATGAGCTAGCTATAGTACTCTGGCTCCCCAGGATGGTATGATGAGATTCTTTGACCTAAGACCACCTAGTTTGAGAATAGGGGAATACCTTTGGTTCAGGCAGGGAGCTAGGGATGCCTAACTCTCTCTAGAACTTCACAATCTTCAATATTTAAGGCTTCCGTGTTTAAGTCTTTCTCTAGTGGGACTCCAGGAGGGTAGGAGCGAATCTTCCATTTCTTACACTAAAACAAACATATCAAGTTAGGACTCAGAGATGCAAAGACAAAAAATGAAGACAATCCTTGTTTTCAAGTTACTAAGTCTGTAGATGAAAGACTAAATTGCAATGGGACTGGAGTCATGCTGTGCATCAACATCATTATCATTATTAATGATCACTGAGTAGCATGTAATATAATAGCTTGTTATTTATTGAAAAATGCTTAGGATCAAATTCTGATTCTGACACTAACTAAGGAAACTTGGTAAAGTCTCTATTTCTCTGAACCTTGCTTTCTTTTGTGAAGTGAGAATAAGCATTTTTATGCCACCTATTTCATAGAGCTATCATGAGGAAAATGCTTTGTAAGCCTTAAAAAAGCCTACAAAACAGATTAATTCATTTTGAGGGACTTTATGGATGTGAGAAACAGATGGTGAATTCAGGTGTTGAGGAAATTCCAAATGAAAGATCACCTAAGGGAAATGCTCTGGAAAAGTTTGATAAAAAAGGTCAAATATTTCACTATACTCAAGTTTAAAATAAATATAGGACTAGGATTGAAAGAAAAGTGAGGAAAAGTTCCCCATTCTAGATGGGGGACTAGCTCTGAAAGATGAATGAGCATGGTGTGCATGGGGACAAGCAAGAAGGAGATAAGCTTGATTAGACCTGGGAGCATTGGATAATAGTAACATGACAGATTGAGAGTGTGGCTTCATTCTGCTGCTCTAAATGAAACAAGACAAATATCTTTGTTTTTTCCCCCCTTCTCCGTCTGTGTTTGTTGAATTTTCTTGGGAAATTCCTCTTTAAAATAAGAATAACACACTTGGTCTCCTCACAGATGTAAAACAACCAATATTTGTAGTTATCTAAAATGGCAGTTTCAGGTAGGTACTTAATTATTTAATCACAAAAATTCAACATTTTACTGCCTGGAACCCTCTTCTACAATGAACTTCAGATTTTTAATTACCTGTGTTTCAGGCACAGAAAAAAGCAAATAGCAGGCTGGTGAGAGGATATTTGCACTTCTCACAGATTTGTGAGATTAATAATAAAAGACTCTGCCATTTATTAAATGAACTACCAAACAAACTCTGGAACATTTGATTTCTCCCACTAGCAGACTAAGAAATACAACTGAGCTTTCACATTGATTATCCAACAGTCAGTCAGTATCATCATATAATACAAAGCACTTTCTAGGAAAAGGCATCCCCAAAGATCTGTCTAAATACCTCTTGACTTGAACCCATCTTCATTTTTGAGTAGCAAAGATGGAGAAAGAGTCATCTCAATGGTTGCAATTATTATGAATAAGTTCTTAAAACAAGCAATTAGTGTAAAAGAATAGAATTAGAAATCATAAAGTTTAGAACTAGAGGAAATCTCAGATATCATTCAGTCCAGCTCCTATTTTATTGATGTTGGAACTAATGCTCAGAAAGGGAAAGAGATTCTTTTAAGACTACATAGCTAATAAGGTTGCTGAAGCATTATTTGGACTCACATCACATAATCACAAATCTGAGAAATAGAAGGGACATCAGTAGTCATGGCTTCTTGGTCTTGAGATTTCACAGGCTTTGGGGGCCAAATACATGGAGAAAGAGGAACACTATTCATGCCAGTTGCCAAATTCCAGAGGAAGTATGAAACAGGTGTATTGCCTTCTTATGACATAAATATGTGAAAGCAAATCATAAACTATAATTTCTTAGTAGGAGGGGCATCAAAGTGAAACTGAGAATAGGCTTGGAGTGAACTGGAGCCAAATTAAGAGGTAAAAGAGCAGATTGAGCTGAACCAACAATTAACGAAACTCAGTCCACAACTTTTGGGCGTAATACCAGGGAAATGTATGCATAGGGATTAAATCTCAATCTCTTTTTCTTTTTTTTTCTCCTTTTATTTTTCCCTCAGTTCAAGAGGAGTAATGGCTAAAGAAAGGAGAATTTAGCCCTGTGTTTACATCCAGTAACTGGAAGTAATTTTTTGTATTTGTATTTTATGTGAATTGTGAAAGCTAGTAAATTACATGACCATTAATGGTGGACTATATTGAATCCTATATATTTGATAGTTTAAATTAAGGGGGGAGGGGAGGTAATTCATTTGAAAAAAAAAAACGAGTTAAACTAATTAGAGAGGGGAGTCAAGAGGTAGGAAGTAGATGAATGAGAATTCAGCCTATCAGTGAAGAAATTTAGAAATGAGTCAGAGGGATACCAATGAAGTATCTACTGATTTCTTGCCATATACCATTTTATACTTGTTTTGCCTTATTTTCAGAGTCACTGTAATATAGTGATCTAACCTCCAAACCAACAATTCCTGAATTTAAATTCTGTTTCTGACATATACTGACTTCATGATCCTGGGCAAGACATTTAATTTGCAGTTTTCTAACCAACTCTTTATGACTAAAGAGAATATATCACCCAGCATTGGTAGAGGGAATTTCCTTTCCTATGTGTATGTTCAATTGTTTTTCAGTCATGTCTGTGTCTTCATGAACCCATTTTTGTTTTGTTTTATTTCTGGCAAAGATATTGGAAATTTGCCATTTCCTTCTCCAACTCATTTTGCAGATGAAGAAACTGAGGCAAACAGGGTTGAGTGATTGGTCCCAGGATCATACAGCTAGTAAATGTCTGAACCTGGATTTGATCTCAGGAAGCTGAGTCTTCTTGACTTCAGGTCTGGTAGTTTATTCACCTAAATCAATGAAATCATAGGTTCAATACCTGTCTTTATGTTGAATGTATTTATGTATATGCTACTTCGAGGATATAATGTTTGATCCTTGGGGACAATGCTTTTATTTTTGTCCTTATATCTCCAGATGTAATACTGGCACATAGCAAGTACTTAATAAATTCTTGTTGATTAAGTCAATAAATCTAAATTTCACTTCAATTTACTAGCTGGTGAACTTAGCCAAGATCTTTAATCTTTATGAGCCTCAGTTTCACCATTTGTAAAAGTGGGATAAAATAGTTTTCATTCCTTCCTTAGAAGAGTGATTTGAGGAAGATGTCTTGTAAACCTTTGAACACTATATTAAATGAGTTTACATTATTATTCTTATTCCATGGATTACTACAGCAAAATAATTTGTCATCTAGTGGACAATCCTATTATTTCTCAATTTAAATATTTTATATTGCAGTTTATATAATTAGGTGTAATTCCTTATATAATTTATTATCAGTAGTTGGTCTTTAAAGTATCATATAAATGTGAATTTGGTTTATTATAACTAATAAACTCTAAAGAACTATATAAAATGATCTAGTAAAAGAACAAAGTTTTATCTGATGTTAAGAAAAAGATTAATTGCAGCCAGTTCTCTTTATATGTTTCCATCTTTAAGTCCTAAGCTGGTTTACTGGTAGGATCACAGATACAGTTATTTGTTTAACCTGGATGGGGGTGAGGGAAAGAGAAGGGAGATTTCAGGACATCAGGATACCTGGATATTAACTCTTCTAATCTTTTGAAGCTCCCAAGATCATTCTCTAATCCTTTCTTCTAGAAGAGAAAAAAGTAAATGAAGAGACCGTAAATTGACGCCTGATCCATGGAGCCACATTTCAGTGATATAGAGGAGGGGCCCTTACCTCTTATAGGGTGAGAAAAGTAGTCAGTGATCTATCAAGATTGAGAAGCATAACAGAATGACTCAAAGAAGAAATGATTGAGTTTTATTAAAGCCATTTTGTATGCATCCATAGCTTCGTTTATCCAGCCAATCAAAAATGCTTCTCCTAAGTAAGTGAATAGTAAATCAGAGCCAATTATGAATGGTTTACAGATATTCAAGGCTATTTATATTAATGCTATTACATACATCATGACACCCTTGGAACAAGATCCCCAACTTCTCCTCATGGGGAGACACTATCAAAGAGTGCAAATGTAGTCTCCATTACAAATGCAGGGGTGAATTGAAAACTTTTCATGTTTTGCTGGCTTTGTATATAAAGGAAAGGTTAAGAATCAATCAACAGGAAAAAGATCAAAGATTTATTTGGCAGCTGCTACATGCCACACATTATGCCAAAATCATTACAAATTTTAACTCAATAAATCCTCTCGAGAATTCTAGAACACAGTCACTTTTATTATTTCCATTTTACAGATTAGAAAACCAAGTCAAACAGAGGTTAAGTAGTGAGTGTCTGAGGTTGGATTTAAACTCAGGTCTTTTTGATTCCAGGTAAAATATTCTTATCTTCTCTACCACTTAGCTGCCTCTGGGACAAAACAGTTTCTGCGTGCAATAAACTTGCAGTGATTTAAATTTTGCAAAGTACTTGTATTTTATTTGGGTAATGATATTAAAAATGATTATGATAGAATTTATCTAGCACTTTAAGATATGTGCATTGATTATTATCATGTTACATTATATCATATCATATCACAAATCATATTATATAACATCATCTTATCACATTTTATTCTCACAAAAACCCTGGGAGATAGATAATATTATTATTCCAATTTTACAGAAGTGGAAACTGAGGCAGAAGATGTTTAGAAACTGCTTTTAATATACATATATTATATTATATATTTAACATATTATGTATATGTTATTAATATATAATAAATATTATTAATATATTATATATATACATATATATATATATATTTTTGCTGAGGCAATTGGGGTTAAGTGACTTGCCTAGGGTCACACAGCCAGGAAGTGTTAAGTGTCTGAGGCCAGATTTGAGCTCAGGTCCTTCTAACTTCAAGGCTGATGCTCTATTCACTACACCAACTAGCTGACCTGCAAAATAATTTTTGAAGAAAGAAGTCCCAGAAACTGGGGATATGGAGGAAGGTGATCAGAAATAGCTTTTTGTAGATGGTGAAACTTTGACAGAAACTAAGAATTTAATCTGGATAAGGTAATGTCAAACCACTAGCTGTATAACTCTAGGCAAGTAACTTTATGCCATTTGCCTCAGTTTTCTCATCTGTAAAATGGTTTGGAGAAGGAAATGGCAAACCACTCCAGTATCTCTACCAAGAAAACCCCATGAAGAATTGCACATGATTGAAAAACAATTCAACAACAACTTCTTGTTGGGAAGAATAATTATTTGATTCTTGAACGATGTAGATGGGTTTCTGGCTTTGAGAAAAGACACATGTGGATTCAAGATCTCAAGGAGATATTCATGTTAGGAAACAAAGATTCCAAGAAGAGATGAACATGTAGAGGAGGTATACTTGGCTTTAACATATCCCTTTTTTTGGTAGAGATTTTGGGAACTTTCCTTTGGATGATATTCTAGACTCTCTCTTGGTTGAGCTAAGATATCTTGCTATTTATGTGAATCTTTGTATAAATGGCATTTCATTCGAAAGAAATTAATCCTTATGAAATGAGTTGGGGTCCCTCCTTCATTGAACAGGAAAGTGGTTAGAATATTTAAAAAATTCCCTAAACAAACAAGGTTTAGAAAGTCAAATAAATAAAATTCTAATATGACATCCTTCCCATCCTCTTTGAACAAAGCAGAGCAGCCATATGATCTCAGTTATCTGTTTTCCTCCTGGCAGGAATAAAATCTTCCTGGAAAGGAATAGATGAAATTTTGATGATATCCTTTCATGTCACATTTAGACAAATCCATGTGAATATGCACATAATTTATACGGGCAACATATATACCTTACATTTATGTTTTATTTTCATTGTAATCACAAATAGAAATTGTCACAGGACAAGTTAATATCTGGTTATGATTATTTTATATCTAAGAGAACCAAAGAGTCCAGGTTGAAGAGGCGTTTCCTGTGTATGATGAGATGCTTCAACACTAATGCTTCCTCAAAATAGTGCAATCCACATAAGAAGTCCAAATGGATGAAAAATGTCTCAAGGCAAGATATCAACATAGATTTGAATTGAAGCTTCCTATTAAAGTCAAGTTTCACTCTAGTAACAAACAGGAAAGAATATAGAGCATTAAAGAATTTGGCATTCATTCAGAAATGGGGAAGTAGACTTAAGGAACATGATATATTAAAAAAAAGCTTAAGACTTGAAGAACAGATTTCAGTCTTGTTTGTGATATTTACTACTGATCTTTTCAGTAAATCACTTCATTTTTCTGAACTTCCATTTACTCATCTCTTAAATGGATATAACTATTTGCTCTAACTTCCTCAAAATGTCAATGAAAATAAAGCATAAATCTTAAAGAATTATATAAATATACAATTTTTATATTTGCACAACCTACCACACAGATTTGTTATAAACTTCAAAATCACGGATAGTTGTTATGTAAAGGAACTGGAGCTATGATTTTCCTGAAGGAAACTTCAGGTAAGGAAACTTTGGGAAGGAAGGTCAACACCTTTTCTGCAACTTAATTTTTAGGTAGTGCTATAGAGTCCTAAGAAGGGGAATTGATTTTCCAGGGGCACAGTCAGTATATTACATTATGGAATTCACCACAGGTCTTCCTGCCTTGGAGACCAGCTCTGCAGCCACTGCCACTCCTCATGCCTCTCATGTAAATTATTCTAGTTGCTTAAAAATTAATGATAACAGTTAGTACTTAGGGGTCTTAGATTTGTAAAGCACTTTACAAATATATCTCGTTTTATCCTCATAACAAATCAGGGAAGTGAGTGATATTATCCCCATTTTATTGATGAAAAAACTGAGACAGAGATTTATTGTGTTATCCACAATCACACAGGTAATACATGTTTGAGATAGGATTTGAACTCAGGTTCCTCCTCAGACACAAGTGAAATCACTGAGCAATACCAAATTATTTTCTAGATGCAAGTACTCTAAGGTGGAGAGAGTTGGTGATGACAGAGACAAACCAGAGTATTATTGTAGTTCTTCAAAGAAAAGGAATAGCTATTTTTGAAGAAGATGGGGAAGAGTGACAATGATATATTGACTTCAGTCTCTGGGATACATTGGAGATTAAGTGACTGTAAATCTCTTTGGGATATGAAATACTTAAGATGATATTCTTCACAGCATAGTGTATACACGTATAAAAATGTGGGCCAAAAGGAAGGGCTAGGCTACTATTTCCCTTATTAGAGAACAGGGAAAGATTTTTAGATTTGGACCCAATCAGAGAACTTGAGTTTGAATCCCAGCTATCACATTACTGACATGGGACAAGTCACTTAACCTCTAAGCCTTAGTTTTCTCATCTCTAAAATGGAGGGATTGAACTAGATAATTTCTAAGGTCTATTCTGCTTATAAATCTATGATTCTTTGGCTGTTTTTTTTTTCATTTTTGCCTTTTTTGTGTCTCTACAAGTAGTAGAGTCTAGCACATAAATGTTTAATGACTTACTGCTGTATGCTCTTCCCTATTACACAGATACCATGAACTTCTGAAAGTAGTTATGAGAGAGAATTTAAAATACTTGAAAAACTCTTTCAAGGATCTTTGAGGTTAAAAATATTATTTTTCCATAACACTAAATAAGACATTATTTGTCTATCAAAATACTCTTCATTTTCCCAAATATATATATAATGTATATATATATATATAGCCAGATTTTCTTCATATGCTTCAACCAGAACAAAATACAACTAAAGATTGAATGCAGAAGCAGATATGAGAATTCAGTTATCTTCTATTAAGCCAGAAATTAAAGAGGTATAAATATATGTAAAATAGCATCATTCATCTCGTTGATTTTATTTGTTTTGGAAAATAATTTGATTTGACATTAACATACTTAGACTTATGTTATCGCTGTAATTAAATTCTTTTTAAAATGTAATTACTGGAAGAGGCAATTTAGTATGACACAGCTACAAGGGGCAAATAAAAGTGGATAAACAGATAGGGATCCACAAGCTGAGTACTTTAACTGATAGGTACAAATGCATTCCTAGACAAATGAGAAAACCTAGCACCACTTGTGTGAGGATAACAGTTTCAATTGAAATAAATAAGTGACTGACAACCAGCTATTTTGATACCCTGAATAAGGCAAACTGGTATTTTTCATTAAAAAACACTTAAGTTTTGGGGTTAATACATAATTAGTTATTTTTAATGAATTAATAAATGGATATTTTAAGAATCTACCACTTGTAATTTCTATTTTTGTATAGGTCAATAGATTAAAGTCATGCAAGCAAAATTTCATTGGGGTCAATAATTGTTTTTTAAAAGTGGGTATAAATGTTCTGATCTCTAAAAGTTTGAGAATTATTATTCCAATCCATTTTTTTTTCATTTTACATAGGGAATTAAGTTGCAGTTTTAGTGCTAAAGAAACTTATGTTGTTGTTATTCTGACCTCTGTTTTCCTTGATATAGGGAACATCTGAAGTGGAAATTCCCTCTCCACACACAGATCAGCAAGTATTCTTTTTTGTTTGTTTGTTTTTTGCCTGTGGCTATTAGGGTTAAATGACTTGCCCAGGGTCACACCATTAGGAAGTGTTAAGTATCTGAGACCAGATTTGAACTCAGAGCTTCCTGACTCCAGGGCTGGACAGCAAGTATTCTTGATTGGTAGTTTTAGAGAGTTCCCTTGTAGCCCTCTGAGACTAAATAAGGATGAGGTTAAGTGACTTGGCCAGGGTCACACATACAATATATGTCAGAGATAGGCCACGAACCCACATCTTCCTGACTATGAGAATGGTTTTCCATTCAATGTGCACACTGAGTAAATAAATACAATCTAATGACAATAACAAATCAATATATATTGTAATGATATGATTCTAAGGCCACATTCATGTCTAAAACATATTCCACATAGACCAAGATATTACCATCCCATGTTTATAATCAATGTTTATGAACCATGGAGTTTTAAAAATAAGTTTTCAGAAGCATGCAATTTTTTTGCCCCAAGCAACATAATTCTTTCATTTCTAGTGAATATGACTCAATATCAGAGGAAATTAGCTAACCAGCATTCATTTCCCCTAATCCAAAGTATAATGGTAGCGAGATGCCAGTCACCTATTATTAGCTCTTCTTTAAGTCCTTACACATGTGGGGCTCAATTGTTTAGGGAAGTGTTTGTGTCTACTAATCAAATCACTCAGCTTGCAGGTCCTCATCTGTTTATCTACTCTCTTTTATCCTCTGCAGTGGTGTCTGGATAAATTGCCTCTATCAAAGTCATTATATTTAAAAAAATTAACCAAAGTGGTAACCTAAGCATAAGCATATTAACATCAAATCCCAATCCACCACCCACATCTGAAATAGTAAAATAACTCATGTTCTATTCCTCCATTTTTATTTTATTTCCCACCCTCATCCTTTACCTCCATGTGGCAGAGAAGTCAAAACCTCAGAAGTTTAGTTTTTGGTTTAATGCCCAGAGAGAAGCAAGAAATAAGTTTTTTTTAAATTTTTTTTTACAGTCATCTAATACACAGTCATCACTTTGTCTGCTCTGATAAATGCAGGAATCTCAGGCTATTTAGTGACTCTCCAGAATGTCTCCATGTGCTGGTCCAAGTCGGGAGGAAGTCAGAGTTGATTTTACTTTCTCCAGCAGAGAGGACATGCTAGTTTTCTGGAACCCTACCTTTTTTGGTCTCTGAAGATAGAATATAAGTATCAATTAATGCCTTTGAATCCTTAGTCCTGGCTTTCAAGCTTTTCCATAGGAAAGTAGCATCACTTAACTACCAGAGTCCTGTCAGAGCAAAGTGGATTGAGGAGTATGAGAAGAGTGTCTCATATCCAGCTGCCTTTACTCTTTCCCCTATCTTTTTATTTGAAATACTACACATATGGGGAATACTTATCTTTCATATCACTCTCACTCTACAGTTTCACAGTTCTTCTCCACAGTCCTATGACTTTAATAGGGAAATCATCCTACCTTTTTCGGAGTAGAACAAATCTGTGATGTCACTGGGATAGAGAATTCCCAGTGAGGAAACTCCCTCTATCTTTACAGATGAGGAAACTGAGTCTCTGAAGGTAGTGTGCTGTCCAGGTCCCATAATAGGTAAGAATCTGAGTGGAATGGACATCCAGTCTCTGAATTTCGAGTGACCT
This sequence comes from Myrmecobius fasciatus, assembly GCA_023553655.1. NCBI lineage: Eukaryota > Metazoa > Chordata > Mammalia > Dasyuromorphia > Myrmecobiidae > Myrmecobius > Myrmecobius fasciatus. The sequence goes on from JAJPUD010009024.1 coordinate 27,913, forward strand.
AAAGAGTCTTTTCCCTATTTTCACAATTCTCTCTTTAGCTGCAAAAGGGTTTTTTCAGAAGTATGGCTCTAACCATTTTATCCCTTTGCTCTGGGAACTCTAGTGTGCCTAATTATCACCATGATCAAATATAAACTCCTTTGATATTAATGCCCTTCATATTATCTAGTTCTTTTTTACCTTTCTAGCCTCTGAATAACTTATTCTTCTGTATTAATTCTACAATTCAGCTACACAGGATGATGTGCCTTGAAAGTGACCTCTATCCAAAGGTCTCATTTCTAAAATATATAGAGAATTGACTCATATTTATAAGAATTCAAGCCACTATCCAATCGATAAATGGTCAAAGGATATGAACAGACAATTTTCAGATGAAGAAATTAAAACTATTTATAATCATATGAAAAAGTGCTCCAAATTACTATTGGTCAGAGAAATACAAATTAAGACAACTCTGAGGTACCACTACACACCTGTCAAATTGGCTAAGATGATAGGAATGTTGGAGGGGATGTGGGAAAACTGGGACACTGATATATTGTTGGTGGAACTGTGAATGGATCCAGCCATTCTGGAGAACAATCTGGAACTATGCTCAAAAAGTTATCAAACTGTGCATATCCTTTGACCCAGCAGAGTTTCTATTGGGCCTATATCCCCAAGAGATCTTAGAGGAGGGAAAGGGCCCCACATGATCAAGAATGTTTGTGGCAGCCCTTTCTGTAGTGGCTGGAAACTGGAAATTGAATGGATGTCCATCAATTGGAGAATAGCTGAATAAATTATGGTATATGAATGTTATGGAATATTATTGTTCTGTAAGAAATAATCAGCAGTACAATTTCGGAGAAGCCTGGAGAGACTTACATGAACTGATGCTGAATGAAATGAGCAGAACCAGGAGATCAATATACACAGCAACAAGACTATATGATGATCAATTCTGATGGACATGGTTCTCTTTAAGAATGAGATGATTCAGACCAGTTACAGCTGTTCAGCGATGAAGAAAGCCATCTACACCCAGGGAGAGGCCTGTGGGATCTGAGTATGGACCACAACATAGCATTTTCATGCTCTCTATTGATGTTTGCTTGCATTGTTTTCCTTCTCAGATTTTTTTTTTCTTGTAGATCCGATTTTTCTTGAACAGCAAGATAACTATAAATATGTATACACATATTTGATTTGTCAATTATCTTAACATAATTAACATGTATTAGAATTACTGCCATCTAGGGGAGAGCGTGAGGGGAAAGAGGGGAAATTTTGTAACAGAAAGCTTTGCAAGGGTCAATGATAAAAATTACCCATCCATATATTTTACAAATAAAAAGCTTTAGTTAAAAAAAAAAGAAAGTGACCTCTATCCAGCTCCCACTTTTATGCCATAGTATTAGTGGTGCCTTATACCTGAAATGCTCTTCCTCTGTCTATTCTTCTTCTCTATCATTGCTTCTCCAGCTTCCTTCAAGACTTGGTTCAAATCTTACCTTTCACCAGATCATTTCCTAGTCTACTTTTGTTCTCAGTCACGTTAGTAATATCTAATTCCTCATGACCTCATCTTGGGTTTTCTTGGTGAAGATATGGAATGGTTTGCCATTTTTTCTCCATTTCATTTTTACAAAAGAAGAAACTTGGGAAGATTTCAGTGACTTGCCTAGGATTCCACAGATACAAAGTATCTGAGACCAAATGTAACCTAAGGTCTTCCTTACTCCAGGTCTGGCACTCTACCTTCTGGGTTACCTAGCTTCCCTCTTAGTCCCTTCCCCAGTAGCTAATATCTTCCCTTCCCAGATTGCCTTCTTATATTTTGTATATAACTTTAGATACCTAAATATCTCCATATTCACTCCCCTTTTAGACACATACCCCTTGAAGGCAGGGACAGTTTAAACCTTGTTTTTTGTTTCCCTAGCACTTCACACAGAAGCTTGGCAATATAAGCATTTAATAAATGTCCATTAACTGACCCCTTTTTTAACTGTACCACACTATCTTTCAATCCAGTTATCCGAACTAGAATGATTTAGTAACCTGTACAGCTTATTTCCCTCCCCCATATCCCTCCCTTACCATTGAGACCTACCTTGTCAGATCATTCTGCCTTTGAATTTCATTGTTTTTCAAACACACGGAATGTCTGCTCTATAGCACCATCTTTGTGGAATTCACTTCATATTCTATCAATAGCATCATTCCAAATAAATTCTAGTGGCTCTTCGTTCCCTCCCCATTTCTTTCTGGGCTGTCAACACAGAGAGCTAAATGAAAGGAATGACTTTGCCTACTGCCTTGTTAAGTCGGAGTAAGACTCCTTTGCCTTCATAGGGGCATATTTCCATAACTTTAAAATCGGCTACCACTCAGTCCACTGGGACACATTCCCTTTAATCCATTTCTTATCCCAAGAGGGCATCTCATTAAAGCAGCTCTGCTTTGACAGCCTGTGTAGGAGCTCATTCTGCTCATTAATTACTTCACGGGTAAAAATTGCTTCCTAAGCTTTATTCAGAACTGATTTCTTTTCTCCTTTACTTAATTCCCAGTTCCTTCCCCAGGTTCAATTGCCTATGATAAATACGAGGGAGGGAAAATGCTCAGGCTGTCACCTGTCCTTTTTAGAACCAAAAATGGATACTTTTCATTTTTTTATTCCTTTATAAGAATCAAGTTAGTATAGTAGGAAAAGCTCTCAATTTGAGGCCAAAGGATTTGGGTTTGAATCCAGGTACTGTCCCTTACTACCTATGTGATCTAGACCTCTAGGTCTCATTATTCTCATCTGTAAAGTTAGGGAAGAAGGAGAAGAAAACCTCTACCATCTCTTCTAACTCTAAATTTGTAATCTAATAGTCTTTTTTTTTTGTTCCATGCAAAGATTTGTAGCTTGTCTCAAAGTTGTAAGCCTTTTATTTTCCCAAAGAGCCTGGTTGCTGCTTGGTCTGTTTTAATGTTTTTGCTCTCAATAATGCAGCAAGCAAAATAATATATGAAAGGAAAAATATAAATGCATTCAGGCTGACCCAAACCTATCAAATCTTATCACAATAGTTCTTTTCCTCCATTTTTTATCCTAGAGGAATTTATGGTGAATTGTTTAGTTCAATCTTGCTACCAACCATTAAAGAAAAGTCTCATGTGACATTTGGCTCCAGGATCTTAGGAGACTCAACCTTTGTTACTTAACTCATCTCTTGGGGAATTCATCATATTTCCTTGCTGGATGGGTGCAAGAAAGGGATTCATCATCTGAGCAAATCACTGAGCTTCCTTTGGTCTTTTTGTTTCAAATTATTTTTTGATGAAAAAAATTCCTTCCCCATCAAAACTCCCTCCAAAAAAACCCTATAAATGCTTTGACACTGGTAATTGAGTATTTTTTTCAAAATCTGGCCTCATATTGTCCTTTGTTTCTTATTAAGAATTTGCCTTCATGTATTCTATATTTCAATAAAACTAACCTGATTAAGTTTCAGTATTCTATTGAATTCAGTGTTTTACTGTGTCTCTGACTTTCATGTCTTTACACAGGTTTCTCTTCCCCCCTCCCCCATTCCTGGAATGTACCACTCTTATTTGGATTTTTTATTTCTTTCAAGACTCTGCTTCCTGGGGCAGCTAGGTGGCTCAGTGGATAGAGCACCAGCCCTGAAGTCAGGAGGACCTGAATTCAAATCTGGTCTCAGACACCGAACATTCCCTAGCTGTGTGACCCTGGGCAAGTCACTTAACCTCAATTGTCTCAGCAAAAAGCAAAAACAAAACAAAACAAAACAAACAAATAAACAAAAAAAGACTCTGCTTCCCACAAGAAGCTCTTCCTGATTTACTGGTTAATCCTTCCTTCCTTGAATTCTTTCTCCCCCTACCCCCAGTTGCCAGAACTTAAGTGAATTCTATAGTTTGGTTAATAGGAAGAAGACAGATGCTGATCATGTTGGGACTAATGCTGAAGAAAACTTTGACATTTAGGAGAACAAGGCTGGGCCTATGCTAAGATCAATTCTCTAGTGTTTTACATTTTTCAGTCTTCCTCTCTAGCTTAAAAAGTCAATCTGAGAAAGTGTGAAGTTTTCCTTGGGAGCCAAAATTTTTAATTACATATCTGATAGACTGATTATGACACATGCATGTAAATGGTCAATGGGTTCTAGATTTTTACTTTGAAATCTTGGGTAAATTGTACAATTTTTCCAGGCTTCAATTTCCTATCTGTAAAATGGGTATAAAATCATATTTGCCATTATAGTACAATTCATGGATTATCCTGAAAGGGTTTCAAAATGGGGGGAAATGCTATATAAATGCGAGTAATTATTTTTGGTTTTATATTTTTCTAATTCAAATGAATCTCACATATGTTCATAAGGTTTTACATCTAAATTACAAGTTATGCATAGATTACATCTAAAGTATAAGTGTACAAATACACAAGTATACATGTACACAAGTACATCATTTCATTAGCAAGAATAGAAATGCTGACTTAAATTAATGAATTCTATTATCACCCCCTCTCTACTCTACTTGTAAGCTTTGCATGGCATAGTGCATACAGTCAAATTTGAAGCCAAGAAGACCCAAAAAAGATCCTACTTCTAGCTCATTTTGGTCAAATAATCCTGGACAAATTATTTAACTTCTCAGTGTTATAGTCAACCTTAATTTGGAGAGTAAGTCTCCTCATTTTGAAGTTCCCTACATCAATTAAATCACAGGTTTAGTCTCTATTTCTGCCCTGTTCTAAGTAAGCATCACCAAGTTCAAGGTAAAGACTCAGGTTCTTCATGCAAAACAAACAAACAAACAAAAAACCAGGAGGACTAGACTAAATGATAATCAGGGTATTTAACATTGATTCTATTTTCTCCTAGGGTCAGGAAAAGCCTAAGAAGGATGATACTTCAGAGTAAAAGAGTGCTTTTAGAATTTAATAATAACACAAAAATCTTCATTTGGATTTGCAAGATGAAGTTATATTTATACCAAATCACACCAAGATAATTATTGATAAATTAAAGAAATGACCTTAAAAAGTGAATTTGAAGCTTGACCTACATAACTATAGCTCTTTCAAAGCTGAAGATCCACTAAAGAAACTATTCTTGAGGGTAGAGACAATATTTTGTGAATGAATTAGATTGGTTATTGTTGTTGGTAGTAGTTCTTCATTCTTGAAGAAGACCAATAGCATCACTGACTTGCAAATGAATTGAGTTTAAGTGAGGCAGAGCTGTGCAATTATCAGTCTTACTCTCTCCTTCATAGTGAAGGCCAGTGGCAAGATGTAGGTCAGGACAATTGATTGTGGTTCCAGATGCCCTTTTTCAGCTAAAGTCTTTCCTAAGTCTCAGTTTGTCTGAGGTAAGGCCATTCAGTAATTCAAAATTAGATTAAATTAGAATTAGGTCAAAAGATGGCCTAATGTGCCATCACAAAAGGATCAGTCTGGAAAGCAAAGACCCTCATCTGTGACATTAGAGAAGCACATTTAGGTCAAAACCTCTCAGTTGAATCAGTTTATCTTTTATCTGGAGCCTGGGTGAAGTATCTCTAAACACAGCTCAACACTAATGGGTTTGTAAGGTACCATTTAGGACTATTATGCAATATTTTATTAGATAAATTACCTGTACCTAGCACATTTCATTGCACATAATAGGTTTTTAATGATTGTTTGTTGAATAAGTGAATGTAATTAAAGGAACTTGTACATTTTCTTCAATAAAGGGCCATTCTAATCACCTAGGAGCTATTTAATCAAAGCATAATAACCATAATTATCAAGATAATGATCTAATTGATTGATTGAATCAAATATCAGGCCTTGTCAGAAGCAATAATTTACATTTCACTGATGAAATTGTTGAAGTAGAGCTACACATATGCATACTGAGAATACTACGGTATAAGTGATTTTATTTCTATTTAGTTTTTCCTTTTTGAATTCCTGAACTTCTATGTTGTAGTAATTTCCACAGTCATTTGCATGTCAATGAAGTACAGTCATAACTCCTGAGTTATATGAATTTATAAATTAATTCAATTAAATGTTTAATGAAAGACTATTACAATTGCTATAAAAATGATGGCAGAAGGCATTTTACCAGACTCCTTGAATGAGTCAAATATGGGTCAGATGCTGAAACCAGGGAGTGACAAAGTAGAGAAAGAACATTTTTTTCCTTAAATTTTTCTTGATATTTTTGCTTGAGTATAACCTTCTGTTTCCCTACTCATAAAACAATCTCTTTTAACAAAATAAATGCAGTGAAAAAAGTCAACCATATATGCAGCATCATAAAACCATAGTTCTTCCCAGTTTTGGGGAGATAAAGGAAGAAATGGAAGGGAAATATTCTCTTAGACCAATTTTGGTTATTACAATTGCAAAATGTCCCATTTCATTTCATCTTGGGCTTTTCCTTTACGCTGTTGTAGATATTGTGTTTATTGTCTCATGTATAACATTTCTAAAAGACCTTCACTAGATCCTGGCATTTCCTGAAAAAGTCATCTAATATCTCTTTTTTAGATATGTTCCTTAAAAAAAGCAATTCTTTACCCTCATTAACTAATTTCAGTTTTTCTTCTACCTCTAACTTCTAAAACCTTTGAAAATTGGTTTCTGATTACATTGAAATTATTTCCTCCAAATTTGCCTTAAATATCAAATATGATGGTTTTTGAGCAGTACTGGAACTTCTGAGAATTGGTAGCATTTTAGATATTGATTATCTTTTGAGATTATTGACCATCTCCTCCCCTACTCCTCTCTGGGTTTCTATGAAATCCTTTTCTCTTGTTTCTTCTGGTACTTTTTATGTGCTCATCATCAAATCATGTCCCCTATCAGGGCACCCTAAAATTCATTTCTGAACCTTTATCTCTGAACTCTCTCCCTTGGTGACTTCCATCAAAATCCTTGGATTTAATTATATTTTAGCAGAAATCACTGCCCACACACACATACACACAGAGTGAATTGTCTGACAATTTCATATTTATGGATATATTTCTCTTTGTATATGTGTATCTTGATAATATTTCTCATGTAGAATATCCTAAAGAACAATAGTTTTTTTACACTATTTTCCCAACCATCCAAAATCATAAAAATAGAGTAAATTAGAGAGGGGTCACCTGTAGCTATATAGCCACTCAAGATATATAGCAATCATCATCTAGGTGCTTTTTTCCATAATAGTAAGCCATATAGAGAAGATGTATTGTTATTTCTTTTGCAATATGTGTCAGAAGTCTACTATTTGACCTCATACCAAGGAAAAGGCCAAAGCTAATTCTGTAGTCCTATATAAGATCAGAACAAGTCAGCATACAAGATGTTTTCACTTAATTTGAGTATCCATGACTCTCATGCCTGTAATTAATGTAATACAATAGGATAAGAATTAAATAAAATTCAGGAGACCAGAGTTTTAATTCAGTTTCATTCAACAAATATTTCAAACAAATATTACTGTATAGAAGATATTGCATTAATTGATTATGGTAATAAGGACAAAAGCAAAACATTTTTTCCCAATAGAATTCATTTTCTATTTACCAAATCATTTATCTTTAATAGTCATCTAGAGGTCATTTTGATCCTTCTTAGTTTCAACATCACTACAAGGAAGGATAATTTGACACAAAGGGAGAACTGTTCAGCATCATATATGTATATATCTATATTTATATTCCAAGTAAAAAACCCTCCTCAAATTATTCACACTAAAAAGTCTATATATTTTTTGTTTAGGAAATAATAATTAGCATTTATATTGCTTAAAAAATTTTTATTAAAGCTTTTTATTTTCAAAACATATGAATAGATGATTTTTCAACATTGACCCTTGGAACCATTGTTCCAAATTTTCCCCTCCTTCCCTCCATTCCCTCCCCTAGATGACAAGCAATGCAATATATATTATACATTTTAAAATATATGTCAAGCCCAACATATATAAACATATCATATAATGATATTGCTTGATAAGAAAAATCAGATCAAAAAGGAAAGAAGATGAGTAAGGAAATAAAATGCATTGCTTTAAACTTTTCAAGAAAATTTAAATAAATTCACTTTAGTCTTTTCACAATCCTATGAATTTAGTCCCATATTGACCAGTCATTCACTAGTTAGAATAACTACTTTAGAGAAGTTTTTTTCCCCTAATCTCATTTTTCCAAATTTATAAAATGAAGGATTTGCTTTAAATGATTTCCAAAATCTGTTTTGATTTTCAAATTCTACAAAACTTATTTGGTATTCTAACCCAGTCCAATCCAAGAGACATTTACTAATATTACATGGAAGGTAATATTACTAATATTAGCTACCAAACTAGGTAATGGGAATAGGAAGAAAAAAATGGGTGGGGAGGAATGGCTTCCCTCAAGGAATTTGCATTCTCTTGGCATAATACCAAATAGAAATAGATAAACAAAATAACTTTAATTAAAAGTGGGAGAGAAGTAAAACAATTAGGGATCAGGAAGGGCTATCTGAAAAGGTGAGTCTTGGAGGAAGCAAGACTTTTCTTATATGTAGTTCACAAGAACAACAATTCCTATCTGCTATCTTTCTCCTCACCAGCTTATAGGACAGATTTCTGCAGATAACAGAGAATTTAAGGTATTTTATGATTCTTCACTATTAAAAGTATGGTTCATGAGCTCCATCATTATTTTTTTCTTTAATAGTAAGTTAAAGGATATTTTAGTTCTTCCTTGTTTCATTACTAGATTGAGAAAAAAATCACCTGTTCTCCCAGGAGAATCTCAGAGTTGTTCAGTATCCAGGGATACTGGATAGGGCACCAAGTTTGGAGTCATTGGCAACCTGGGTTTAACTCATACTTCAGGAATTTACTAATTTACCTTGGAAAACCACTTATTTATGCCTTGATTTCTTCCTTGGTAAAAGCAGGTGGTTGGACTTAATGGCCCACAAGTTTGCTTTCAAGTCTGTGGCTAAGATATATGATTCTGAAGACAAATTTAGTTGTAACACCAATATTCTAAGAACAGTCTGACTTCATTGCCCTAATCAACCTTGTCTGTTTACATATTTAATACTTATAAATTGACTTTTATGTCTTAGGAAACACTGTTATTCCTGGAGACCACAAAAATTATCAATCTATTTAAAGCATTTTTTCCTCCCTCAACTTCTATTAAGTACACAATAAAGTCTGCATCAATAATGTGATATTGATTAAAATGGAAAATAAGATCTTCAGTCTTCCTTAATCTAATTATGGCCATCTACTGATAATTAATGAAAGCACCATAAGGTAATCATCCTCTTTTTTCATAGTTTTGCAGCTCAACTGCAACTGTCTGAATTTCAAGCTTCAGTGGTTGCTACCAATATGGAACCTGTATATTGAACTCTTTTGGAAACATTGTTTGGAGACCACAGCAGAATTCATATTCCTCTCACCTGCTCCTAATCATTGACTTCCATTGCATTTTATAAGAAGATAAATCTACTGAACTTCATAGAAGACAGCAGAAAATTGAATTACAATGGATTATCTCTGGTATTTCTACCAATTAACATCTAAATGCAGATTTCAATTATTTGTAGCACAGAATTAAAGAACACAATCAAATTTAATTAAATTTATAACTCAAAATGATTGCATAGAGAAATTTAGTAAGAAATGACCATTAATTTCAGCTTTGCAGATAGGAGAAGGTTTCCTCACAGTTCTCTTATTATTTTTCCAAGTCAAATGATGTCATTTGTTCACTTTTTTTTGAGCCTGCAAATTACAAAGGGTTTCCTGTGCCTTTATAGCTTTTAAAACCTTAGTGCATTTAAAGAATACGTTGCCTAATACACATTATGGGTCATATTTTTGTGGATGCCATCTAAAATCATGTTTTTGTCTCTAGAATCTTATTTATGTGTATACATGTTTTGGGTGTCTATGCTGACTAATTTCACAATGATCCACTTTATTTTGGTTCCATGCCTCATGAACAAAGGGCAAAGGTATGTTGTTAAGTGTTTAATGATTAGAATGCATGATATACTTTTAAATTTAATTTGCATTATTAATATTTTCTCTAGCACTTTCTAAAATCTAGACAATTAACAAAACAGTAAATCAAATCAGGGTTTGTATTTTTGCCAATTTACTATATTGACATTTACGGCCATATGGTTCCAGCCTACTTTCTAAGTGACAACTCTAAAGGTTTGTAGTTGGGAAAAGGGGTTAAAGAAGAAGATGAGATCCTTTTTATTTGTTGAATTGTGGGCTTCTGGGAGAGATGACTTGCAACTGGGTTAGTTACCAGAATTTATCAGACTTCTATCTTCTATTACTGAGCATTTGTATAAATGGTCCCTAATGTTTGGAAAGCACCTCCAACTTCTAAAAATTCTAACTTGCTACTTTCTATGTGAGACCTTTCCTATTCCTCCCTTCATCTCCAGTTATTACTGAGCTTTTCTTCTTGAAATAATTTTGTAGTAATTTGCATAAGGATAGGGAAGAGGACTAGTTTTGTCCTATATAAGAAATTCCCATGCTAGGAAACTTTGCCCACCAATGCAGGTTGACATCGTCTTTAAAACTTAAAGTCTCAGAAAGTGTTAGAAATCTTATTAGAAATGACTTGCCCATAGTCACACAATCAGTGCATGCATATATATATATATATATATATAGAGAGAGAGAGAGAGAGAGACAGAGAGACAGAGAGACAGAGAGACAGAGAGAGACAGAGAGAGACAGAGAGACAGAAAGATAGAGAAAGGGAAAGAGAATGCTATTTTTCTACATGTTTTATCTACCCCATCTCTACTACCCAATCAACTTCAAATATAAGTTCCTTAAAAAAGGACAATACAAATATATGCACATATATAACATGAATATATGATAACATATGATATAAACATATAATATATGTTTGCTTTGTGTTATAATATATATTATATTATTATGCATGCATGTGTCTATATATCCTCAATACCTAGCTCAGTAACTTGAGCACAGTAGGTGTTTAATCAATATTTGTTAGATGAAATGAACTAGAATGCCATATTAATATTAAGCATTTATTAAGTGTCTCTTATGAACAAGTCATTATGATGAGCACAGAGAATATAAAGAAGAGCAAAAATTCCCCAAACTAAAATAAAACAAATAAAACAACAAAACCAAATCCCTTCTCTTAAGGAATTGACAGACTAATAGGGGGATGACATGCAGACAACTAGGTACAAAGAAGTTCTATACAGGTAAATTAAGGGGGACAAGAAAAGTCTTCTTAATACCATATATTAAGTGTAAGGGAGTCTGCAAAAATAGAGTTCTTTACCTGTGGTCCTGAAGTCAAGTTGCCAATCAATCAATTCAAATAAATTAAGAGACAATATGCTAAGCCTTGACAGCTCTTCAAGTGAGAATAATCAATCAAAAATGTGAAGTACATATGAATAAGGCCCAGACATGTCTATTAAAACAATCAATCATAGTCATTAGGTTAAGTTTTTAAAAATTCCTTGATAAACTTAGATGGTTTTGAAATCCACCAGATGTACTGGAGTTACATTGCACAGGAAATCTGTACAGATTGGTTGAGAAACTTGATTACATCCTATGGAGCTTTTATAACATTAGTGAGCTAGTCTAGAATAGATGATTTTTTTTTGTGCTGGGCAACAAGAGGAGAGAGAGTCATCCTCTAAAAAGGAATTACTTGGGTGAGGGAGAAGAACCTCAGTTTTGACCTGGATTTTAGTCTTTTCTCCACCCCCACCCCCCTTGCCTAGAGAAAGACCTTTACAACTACAGAAGGACTGGAGAACTTTGGACTTTCCAACTAAATCCTAGTAGCATCCTCAGGGCATTAGAAATTTCTGCCTGTAGGACTGAAAACAGAACAGACACAAAGAGAGAAGGGTGGATTTAAAATTCTATAAAAAGTCCAGCAGAAAAGCTGTAGCATATCTAAGGGGAACATTTTGAGAACTCCAATAAAGAGATTTTTGAGAGCTGTGTTATATAACTTTTGTACTTAAACACAGTTTCCCCTGGACTCTGTATGTGCTGGTTAGAAAAAATATATTACAGACTCTAGGGAGGATATTTTCTACCTAATTATGCCACCATAACAAATATTAATTTCTAAACATTGTCCAGCTGACTGATGTCAACTGATAATACTGTGAGAGGAACATTTGTGGAGTCTCCTGAGCAATGGGATTAGAAAGAAACTATTATCCCTTCAGGAATACCTGTAGCTCCTCAAGTAGCAGCAGTAGCTTAACTGGGCCCTTCTAACCCAACCTGCAAATTTGAGTAGGGGTTGGGAGAATACCTGTAGAATTTATACTTTCTATACAGATTGAAAACAACATACAATTTGTCAGGATACAAAAGCTACACAGGGAAAAGTAGGTGTTAGTGAAATGATCACAAAGGATTTTTTTGCCTAAGGGAGTATTCCTTTGTTTTATGGTGATGACTTTCTAGCCAAGTCCCTTTCTAATTTCATTGCATCATTATCAACAATCATAATCCCAGAGCTGGGCAGTGTGGTATTTTCCCACTTCAACCCAGTAGTCAAATTGATTTTCTTAAAGTAAAGGTCTGATTATGTCATTCCTATACTTATTTCTTTCAAGACCAAATATAAGATCCTCTCACATTCAAAGCCTGTCATTCTAGTCTTATATGTGACTCTCCCCTTACTCCTTTCAAGTACTCTTTAATCAAGAGACACTGGCTACTGCCTTCCCTCTGGTGATTATCTCCAATTTATTCTGCATGTATCTTGTTTGTACATAAATGTTTTTATGTTGTCTCTCCTCTCATTAGACTGTGATCTCCTTGAGAACAAAGACCATTTTTCCTCAACCCCCATTTTGTATCTTTAGTTAATGGAACGTAATAAATGCTTAACATGTGCTTGTTGAGTGATCAGCATAGTGGATAGAGAGCTGGCCTTGAAGCCAGGATTCCTGGGGTGCAATTTCAACTGCTGAAAATTATTGGCTGTATGATATCATGTTGTTTAACTTCTCAATTTTCTGGGCAATTCTTTAAAGACTGTTAGTTGAAGAATAGTTGCTAAACTGAATTAGCAGTTATAATTTCCTCACTGAGAGTTTTGGATACCAATGAAACCATAGGTTTGGATTAAAGAATGCACACACGAGAATAATACTTTACATTTATATCACACTTAAATGTTTGCAAAACACATTAGTGTTAATTCATATGAATCTCACAACAACCCAATAAAGTAGATACTGCAAGTATTATTGTCCCTATATTAGAGATGAGAAACAGACTGCTATAGGAGGTAAAGAGATGTCCTTAAAGCCAGCGTTCAAATCCTGACTCACAAATAACTGAATTGTAATTCTGGGCTAGTCACTTAACTTATAAAGGCTCTAAACATCTTCTGAGATAAAGAGTTACTGAGAAAGGATTACCTGCATTCATAGAAATAATTTCTTCTCTCCCCAATTTTCTAAACTAATAAAATCACAGATCCTGCCTTCAGTCTTATTATGGAGAAAGGAACTGAGATTGATAGAAGTTAAATGATTTGCCAATAAATACATAGTGATCTATAAAGTGTCAGAGGTGGGATTTTAACCAAAGTCTTTCTATCATATGACATTGGTTTTGCCTTCAACTGGAGCATCAGAAGTCATGTCTGAGAGAAATTAGTCCATTTCACATTTACCTTTCTGAGAACATGAGTCTTCACCTTCATTCTAACATTTTTAGTCCTCCTCCAATGATGCTTTCCTCCTCCTGTTTCCACCTTTACCATATTTTCCACTTTTTCTCTACAAACTATAATCAAATCACCATTACTGTTGCCTTTGAATATTAATAGACTTTTTTATTACTCCATTTATCATCTTTTGGACTCCTCAGACCACAAACACTCTTGCTCTTTTAATAGTTAAATTTAGTCAATGAGAATTTTTTTTCTTTTAAACAGTATTTTATTTTTCCTCAGTTACATGTCAAGATTTTTAGCATTTATTTTCTTGAGTTCTTAATTTTTCTCCCTTCCTTCCCCTGGCCCTCCCTGCTTCCAGAGATGGTAGGCATTTTGATATAGTTTCTGCTTATTATATCATGTAAAAAGATTTCCATATGAATCACAATTATGAAAGAAGAAACAAATCAAAAGGGAAAAACATGAGGAAGAATAAAGTGAAAAATATATTTGATCTGAATTCTGAGTCCATTAGTTCTTTATCTAGTCATGGGTAGCATTTTCCTTTGTGAATTCTATGTGCTTGCCTTGGATCATTGTATTGCTAGAAAGAGTTGAGTCAATTGTTGCCGTTCATCACATGATAGTACTGATACTGTGTATAATGTTTTCCTTGTTCTGTTCCTTTCACTTTGTTTCAGTTCATATAAATCTTCTGAGATTTTTTGAAATCTGCCTGCTCATTATTGATTTCAATGAGCATTTTAAAAGTGCCTACTATGTGTTAGGGACTATACTAAGAACTGGGATTACAAAGATTGGTAAAGATAGTCCTTGCCTTCAAGGAGTGATTGCTTTGATGAGGGGAGATACAGGTTGTGCAGACTAGTTATATACAGAATAAATAGGAAAAGGTCACTAAAATTAAGATGGTTCCTGCAGAAGATGGAATTTTTTAGTTGGGACTTGGAGGAAACTTGGGAGTTCAAAAGATGGAAATAATAAGAAAGAACATTTTAGGCATGAAGGAAAGGCATTAAACCTAGATATCACCAGGAAATGGAGTATCTTATTCATATAACAGAAAAGAAGTCAATTGTCTTTGGATCACAGGGTTTATGGTGGGATGCAAGTTTTAAAAAGACTGGAAATGAGAATGGTGGGTGGCAGTGGGAATAGAGTCTGAAGGGCTTTGAATGCCAAAAAAAAATTTGTGCTTACTTCTGGAGGAGATAGGGGTCATTTGAGTTTAAGGAGGGGATGGTATATGTATGACATAATTCGAATTGTACTTTGGAAAAATAATTTTGGTGACTAATTGGAGGATAGACTGGACTGGGGAGAGACTCAAGGCAGGCAAAAAGCCAGCAACTATCATAATATTCCAGGAGTGAGGAGGATGGGATCAGTATCAGAGGAGAGAAGGAGATGTATTTGAGAGTTATTGAAAAGGTAAGTTCATGAGCCTTGGCAAAGAGTGGGTACAGGGGAGGAGAGATAGAGAAGAGTCAAGGATGTCACCTAAGGTTTGAGACTGGGGACTTTGGAGGATGCCAGGTGCTATGTTAAGGTTTTCTTATAGTGGGAGAAGGTAATACAACACATGAAAAGGAGTTAAAAAACAGGAGACTGGGGTTGGAAGTAGGGTGGAGAGGAACCTGCTCTGGGACTGGGACATGGTGGCAATAGCAAGAGAAGCACACTTGGGAAAGGAGTGATTGGTTGACTTGGACTCATAACCCAAAATGGAAGCTCCAAATGGAGTCACTCATTAAAAGGAGAAGCACCCTAGGAAGGCAGAATAAAAAGACCTCAGGTGATGAAGGAAATTCCAGGGCAAAAAAGGCAGCTCATCTCTTGGCTAGCAAAGTCCTTAGATTAAGAAGCACACTCAGGAGGGAAATGATTTGGCAATGAAGAGATACATAAATTTTCTCTTTAGTCAGTTCAGAATCATTAACATAGGATTTGGGAACTCAAAAAAAATGATAACCATATTTCAACACAATTGATTGTTTTGTAATCCTATTCTTTTATTTTATGCATTTAAAAGCATTATTCTGAGAAAGAATCTGTCAAAAATTATCCTTACAATACATGGAAATAATACACAGAAGTGTACATTTGCAGACAGATACACATATGTTCACATGCATGTACATAACAATATCTATTTGTATATATACACATGTGCATATGTACATATGTGTGTGCATGTATATATGTATGTGTGTCATGAGATGTGCAAGTCTTCAATAGTAAATTACCATTCAAAAGATATGAACAATTTTCAGATGATGAAATTAAGCCATCTATAGTTATGTGAAAAAAATGCTCAAAATCACTATTGATTAGAGAAATGCAAATTAAGACAACTCTGAGACACTATCTCAACACCTCTCATATTGGCTAAGATGACAGGAAAAGAAAATGACAAATGTTGGAAGGAATGTGGGAAAACTAGGAAATCAATGCATTGTTGGTGGAGTTATGAAATGATACAACCATCCTGTAGAGCAATATGGAACTATGTCCAAAGGGCTATAAAACTGTGCATACTCTTTGACCCAGCAGTGCCATTACTGGGTCTGTATCCTAAGAAAATCATAAAAGAGGGAAAAGTACCCACATGTACAAAAGTATTTGTAGCAGCCCTTTTTGTGGTAACAAAGAATTGGAAAAGGTGTGGTTGCCCATTAATTGGGGAATGGTTGAACAAGTTGTGGTACATGAAGGTAATGGAATATTACTGTTCTATAAAAATGATGAACAAATTGATTTTAGAAAGGTCATGAACTGATGCTGAGTGAAACAAGCAGAACCAGGAGATCATTATACACAAAACAACAAGAATGTGTGATGATCAACTATGAAAGGCTTGGTTCTTTTCTGTAGTTCAGTGATCCAAAGCAATCCCAATAGATTTTGGACAGAAAATGACATCTGCGTCCAGAAAAAGAACTAAGGAGACTGAATGCAAATCAACACATACAATGCTCACGTCTCTTTTCTGTTTTATTTTTCTTTCTCCCATGGTTTTTCCTATTTACTTTGATTTTTTTTCCTAACACAATTCATAAAACAATGTGTATTAAAAATAAATAAACTGAAACAATAGTAAATGACCATTGCTATTGCTCTTCCCAACTTCATTCATCCTGAGGTTTCCCTTCCATGTCTGATAGTAGCTTACTCTAACATTAAACTCACCCCAAATTATAAACTTGTCCTTTATTGACACATTGATGATAAGGGTCTCCATGTTTTCACAAAATTTTTCTTTGCCCTCATCAGAATTTGTCATGGTGGGAGCCTAGGCACTGATGATGCTGACCTGGTATTTTCCTGCAAATGGCAATCCTAAGCTTGCCATTCACTCCTATTTGGAAGGAAAGTAAGCTTATTTACTAGATTAGTTTTGATAGCTTTGTGGCACTCCTTTTCACTGTGGCCACTTCAGAAAAATGTGTATCCCATTCCTACTTCAGTAAGCTGTCCTTCATTTGCCAGGGGCTGCTATGTGGATGCAGTAACTGTTGAGTTCTCTCCCAACAAAAGCTACTCTTTCAAGTCTACTAGATTTTGGGTCTATAAATGTACACACATTTCATGTACTAATGATGAGAGGAATCAGCTTTTCAGAAGTCACTTTTAAGTGTCTTGACCATAGAGTGGGATACCTGCCTGCCACAGTGATCAGACCAAGGTTGGGTAAGCAGACAATTTTAGGGTATCTTTTCTAGTCCCTTCCTCACATATGGAAATGAACAGGATGATCCTTACAAGGCTGCTCACACACCCAGGAGGCTGTCAAATCCCACTGCTGTTTCCCATGAAATGACCTATGATTTGGACCACCTGTGTTCAGACTTGTGAATACAGCCCACAATGTATCTGCATCTGCTGCTTTGTCACTTGACTATTGCCATAGGACTTTGAGATAGGTAGAAATGATAAAGTGCTATGGGGATGTCTTCAAAGTAAATTGGATTTAAGTGAGGGAGACTTGCATGACATCATCAGTCTGAATTTCTTTCCTAAGTCATCACTGTCCAGTGGCAGAACAGAGTCAAGTCCATTGCAGTGGATATCCTTGGTGCCTTGGAAGCTCTAAGCCTCCACAAAACCTGCTTCATCTGTCTGAAAGGCAGTTGGAACAAATTGTTCTCTTCTGCTCATTACATCAGGGGAAGTCCATAACACCCCCCAACTCACTGTAGACCCATCCGCTGACATGGTTTATGGGGTTGTGATCACTGTGCATGCTACAGCTTCTTGGAGCCACAGGTGAGAGTCAGGTGGATCAGGTGAACACCAAAAGTGGAAAGCAGCCTTGTAAAGGACTTGGCACAGTACCTGGTTATCATAAAGACTCAATAAATGCTTATTGACTGATTGATATCCTAATAAGGATAAATAATAAATCTTCTAGGATCACTAGGGAAATAAATAAGAGTAAGAGCCAGGCTGTTTTCTTGGTTTTAGGAGCAAGTAAAGGGATATAAAAAGAAAAGAATGAGAACTGTTTATTTCACATGAAATATTTGACAAGATAATAAAAATAAGAACCATAAAAGAAGAGGCATATGAAATGATACAATTATTAGGTAATATGAACCCAAGATTACTCCACTAAAATCTAATATCTAATATATAACCTCATTTGGATTTTCAGAGCAGTAAGGCAATCCTTTTGTTCTTCTTTGATCTCTATTGTACTCTACCAAACAGTTTCTTTTCTAGTATCTTATACCTACTCTTTCTCTTAACCAGTCAGTTGAAGATATCACCATATACTTTACTAAGAAAATAAAGTCCATTCACTATGAAAATCATATTTACTTTTATTCTATGTTTCTAGATTTTTTGAGATTATTTCTCCTCTTCTCTCCTTCATTATACATTCTTTGATGAAAGACTCAATCATCTCCTATGTCTTCTGATAGGTTACCCTCATAATTATTTTAATATCTTCTCATTTGTTGGTTCATTCTCTGATGTCTACAAGGATACCCAAGTATCTCCAGTCCTAAAAATAAAACAAAAACCCTCATTTGTCTCTATCATCTCACAAATTATTGGCTTATATTTCTATTCCCAAACTTTTAGGGAAAAAACTGTCTATACTCTTTATTTCTTATCTGCTCAATCACTCCCCAAACCCCTATAATCTGGCTTCTGAACAGTAGGTTGAAGTAGCCACAGGGACATTGAGGTCTTCCAGAGAGATAGGGTATGTATAGTGAAGAAAAATAGTAAGGTGAGTTCTTAATAGAGTTTAGGAATCAATCACAATAAAAAAATTAGATCACAGAATAAATAACCAGCAATTGCAATACAGCAGCTCTATTTTTAGGCATTTTAATTTTTTAAAAGCTAAACTAGGGTAGGAGAGATGTAAAAGCAAAAGAAATGTGAGGTTGCTAGATCTCTTTCTAGTGTTAGTAAGCGTGGCTTAGTTCAAAGACTAAGTTAAGTTATTAATGAATGAACAGCTCCAAGTTAAATTCCCTCAGAGCAACATCATTTTAATGAATGTCTGGGTAGAAAATAAATTAGCATCACGGTCAAATTCCTTTAAAAGAATGAATAGGGAAAAAAAGAATAGAATTTGAGACATAGGACCCTTTCTCAACATATTTGCTCTATCATAAAAGATTCTGATTCTAACCAGAATACTTGAGCCGAAAGAAGAATATACTGAATACCAATTTTCTTTTGTAACAAAGATGGCTACTAAGGAAACTGAGTTTAAAAAAAATACAACTTTGTAATACATAAAGACTAGAGCTCTTTAGGAAAGCAGCCCAATTTAGGAATTTTAAAGATTAGTTGTCAATGAATGAAGCAATGTTCAAAAAAATCTTGGGATGAAAGAAAATTATCTTTAGCTAGGAGAAAAGGTGATTATACTGATTTTTTTTTGCATTGGCTTAGGTTGCTCAGAAATGAAAGAACTATAAGTATTTTTTATTCCATTCATATTAAGAATAAAAATTTATTAGAAATATGCTTGACATATAGGACAAGGTACAAAGGACACAAAGAACAATAAAACTTCCTATTCTCAAGGAGTTTACATTTTTGGGGGGGGTTAGAAAATATGTAATCACATAATTAAATATAAAATATTCATAAATAGATACATAATTCACTATATTCACTATAGTGTAATATTGAAAGAATATTATTTTATTTTTCCTATTCTTTTTAAAAATATTTAATATTTTTATTTTTACCAGTTTACCAGTAAAACAATTTTTTTGCATTTGTTTTTAAAACTTTGAGTTCCAGATTCTCTCCCTTCCTTCCCATCCCTACCCCTTATTAAGAAAGCACATGTGAAGTCATGCAAAATGTTTCCATAAAAGTCATATTGTGAAAGAAAACATAAATCTCCTCCCTCTCAAAAATCCCTCAAAAAAATAAAAAAAAATGCTTCAATTTATATTCAGACACACTCAGTTCTTTCTCTGGGTGTGGATATCATTTTTTCACCATAAATTCTTCAGAGCAATCATGGATAATTATATTGCTGAAAATAGCAAAGTCATTCACAACATTACTATTATTTTGTACACAATACATTTCACTTTGAGTTCATGGAGAACTTTCCAAGTTTTTCTGAGAGCATCCTGCTCATCATTTCCCATACAACAATAATATTCCACCATAATTACACATCACAATTTGTTCATCCATTCCCTAATAGATGGACATCCACTCAATTTTTTAATTCTTTGCCCTGAGAAGAGAGCTGCTATAAATATTTTTGTTCATATAGATTCTTTTTCTGTTCAAAAAAATCTCTTTTGGGATTCATGCATAGTAGTAGTATTGTTAGGTTCAGGTATATGCATGATTTTATAGCTGTTTGGACATAGTTCTTATTTTTTGGTCTTTTATAAATTGGGGTATGGCTCTTATTAGTTTTTTAAAATAAATTTGATTAAGTTCCCTATACATTTGAGAAATGAGGTCTTCATCAGAGAAACTTGATTCAAAAACCCTTTTCCCAATTACTATTTCTAACAGTATTTTCCCCCTGTTTATTTTATTATCTTACTTCTTTCACCTTGATCCTCCTAAAAAAGTATTTTTCTACTGACTACCCCCTCACCCAATATGCCCTCTTTTCCATGGCCTTCTTTTTTCCCATATTCCACTACCCTTTTACTTTTTTGCAAGGTAAGGTAGATTTATACACCCATATTGAGTATGTATTTTATTTCTTCTTTGAGCCAATTCTGATGAGAGTAAGATTCATTCACTCCCCCTATCTCTCCCTCTTCCCTTCCATTGTAAGAGCTTTTTCTTGTCTTTTTTATGGGAGATAATTTATGCCATTCCACCTCTCCCTTTCCCACTTTCCCAGTACATTCTTCTATTACCCCTTAATTTTATTGTTTTTTTTAGATATTATCCCTTCAAATTCAACTTATACCTATGCCCTCTATTCTCCTTCTAACTACCACAGTAATGAGAAAGTTTTTATGAGTGACAAGTATCATTCCATGTAGAAAGGTAAATAGATAAACTTTATTAAATCTCTTATGATATCCCTTTGCTGATTACTTCCTTATGTTTCTCCTAAGTCCTGTATTTGAAAATCAAATTTTCTATTCAACTCTGAATTTTTCATCACAAATGCTTGAAATTTCTCTATTTCAATGAATATCCCCTTTTTCACCTGAAGGATTATACTCATGTTTGCTGGCTATGTGACTCTTGGTTGTAATCCTAGCTTCATTGCTCTCCAGAATATCATATTCCAAGTCCTTTGGTCATTTAATATAGAAGATGCTAAATCTTGTATCATTCTGACTGTGGCTCCACTATACTTGAATTGCTTCTTTCTGGATGCTTGCAATATTTTCTTCTTGACTTGGGAGTTCAGGAATTTGGCTGTAAAATTTGGGTTTTCATCTTGGGATTTTTTTGAGGAGGTGACTGATTGATTCTTTCAATTTCTATTTTGCCCTTTGCTTCTAGAATATCAGGACAATACCTAATATTTTGAAAGAGGATGTCTAGGTTCTTTTTTCGTCATGCTTTTCAGGTTGGCCAATAATTTTAAAATTATTGCTTTGGGATCTATTTTTCTGGTCAATTATTTTTCCAGTAAAATATTTCATATTTTTTCTATTTTTCATTCTTTTGGTTTCATTTTTATTGTTTCTTGATTTCTCATTATGCTCAATCCTAATTATCAAGGAATTATTTTCCTCAGTGAGTTTTTGTATCTCCTTTCTCATTTGGCTGATTTTGCTTTTTAAGTCACTATTCTTTCTACTCATTGGCTTTTTAAAAAAAAATTTTTTCTGTACCACTCTCAATTCTCTTCCCATTTCACCCTCTATCTCTCTTATTTGATATTCAAAATCCCTTTTGAGTTCTTCCATGCTTGTTCTCAAGCCATATATTTTTTCCCCCGGTGACTTTGGATATAGGAGCTTTGACTTTTATTTTCTTTTGAGTGTGTGTTTTGGTCTTTCTTATCACCAGAGTAACTTTCTTTAGAATCTTTTTCTATTCTCTGCTCATTTTTCCAGTTTATTACTTGGCTTTTAATTTTTTGTTAAAGGAGGGTTTTCAGGATGGAATGTTTCAAGCTTCAGGGGGTTTTGTGCAGCTGTTTTTAGAGATCCTTCTAGGAACTACAAACACTCTTTTCTATCCTGGAATTGTGAGGAGGGTATTTGCTCCACTTTGACTGTAAGTTCTAGTGTGCTAAATTAACACAGTCCTTATTCCGTTCGAGGAAAGAGAACTCCTATGAGCTGAGGCTTCCAAAAGCTGCCCCATTATTGCCCATGCCCACTCCTAGTGTGCTCATTTCCCAAGTTTCTCTCACCCTACTGACAAAACTTTCCTACTGACTTTTCAAATTGTTTTTCATGTCTCTGGGCTGAGAGATCCAGAAACTTCGAGTACTGCAACTGATTCAGAAGCCCTCCAGGGTTAGTTCCTCATTTGATGGCACCTGAGCTGAGGCCATGCTGGGAGTGTGAGTTGGACTCCTAACCCTCATGGAACAGACCTCTCCTGCTGACCTAAGTTGCCTTCAACTGGAAAAGTTCTGATCTGTCTTTTTTGTAAATTCTGATGATTTAAAATTTGTTTAGAGTCATTATCTAAAGGAATTTGGAGGGTTTTGGTTGAAGAGTTAGGTGAGGCCCACCTTTACTCCATCATCTTGGCTCTCTCTTCCAGAATATTTTTAAGGAGTTTCTGGGGAAGAGTACTAATAGCTAAGGAGATAGCTGCACTTAAGATACATATGGAAAAGATAAAAGAAAATCTTAGAAGGAAAAGTCACAAATAGTGCAAGGGACTAGAAAAGTCCTTTCATAGAAGGAGGCATCTGAAGTGTTCTTAAGAAAGTCAGAGATTCTAAGTGTTAGATCTAAGGAGGGAGAACTGGCCAAGCATACAGTAGAAGTAGAACAAAGGCATAGAGACAGAATATATAATTTTGTATGGGAGGAGCAAAAAGTCAGCAATATGGCTGGATCATAGAACATATAGAAGGAAGTGACATAAAATAGTGAAAAGATAAGGAGCGGTCTTTCCCTATTTTTGCATGTCTCCTTGTTCCTTCATGTTTTCTTATTGAATTTAATTTTTATAGGAAATTTTCTTTCCCTCTCCTTCTCCTTTTCTCTGTCTTCCTCTTCTTCTCTCCCTCTCTCTTTCTCCTTCTCTCCCTCTCCCTTTCCTTCTCCCTGTCTCCCTGTTCTCTCCTTCTCTCTCTCTCTCTCTGCCTTCTCCTTCCTCTCTTCCTCTCCCTACTACTCCCCCTTCTTCTCCCTCTCCCTCCCTTTCTCTTCCTACCTCCTCCCCAACCAGATTGTTGTTGTTTGTCCTTGATCTCAAAGAAGGCCATGAATCAGGGTTCTTTTTGCTTTTTTGCTCATTTTAAAAGTTGAGCTCTGCTCCTAGGACACAGGGGAGATTGTCTTAAGCTCTTTCTTTTTGCAGGAATGCTGGCTCACAGTCTTGCAGGTTTTTCCAGTGTTCAGTTGTCCTGGCCTAGCCCCACTTGTTAAGCTGGAGTTTAGGAGCTCACAATTTGCCTTCTGTGGTTGAGTTGGGAATCTCATTGCTGGCCTTCTGAGCCAATTGCCTTCTAAAAATGGAAATAGTGATGAACACAATCATATTTTGGCTAAGAGATTCTCATTAGATTCCCTGTGCTGTTTCTGCACTGGGATGTATTCCTTCCAGACAGACCTTTCCCAAAATTCTTCCAAGTTATGCTAGAAAATTGTTTAATTTTGAAAGTTTGCACTACAGAATCTGTCCACAAGCCTGATCCAGCATTGATTCTGTGAGAAAATGGGGAGAGCTCAGAGAATGTCCTCATTTTTCTCTATCATCCTACTCTGTCTCTTAAAAAAAGTTTTTTGAGCTATTCTTCATATCAGTTTTTTTATAGAAAATGCTTTATGTATTATTCTCTTTTTCTTCTAAAATTTCTTGTTCTGTCATGGAATAATTGAGTTAGAACTCAGTTGTTCCATTCTTTTTATTTTTTTAAGGGAATTCATAAGTTGGGTAAGGTTTTATTTTAAACTATCTCTATTATTTATTGTCCTTTATTTTCCCCCTATTATAATTCAGTTTTCTATATTTTGATTAATTTGTTTCAGCTACTCTTGCAATCATTATATCTATTATTTACCCCTTCTTTCAGGTTTTGTAGGAATACAATTTTCTTCTGAGGTTATCTCATGGGTTTCTCTTAAAATTTTTTATTATAATTATTTAATGCGTCAGGTACTTTTTTATGGTCATAGTTTTGGCTTTATTTATTGAATTGGGATTTTGTATTTGAACAAGTATCAGCCAGAATTCTTGTGTGACTTAGGTTGGGCTTGATTGCTACTTTTCCCTCTGTATCTTGGATATTGCTGCTGCCATTCTTCATGAGCTGTCTTGAATTATATCCTTTAATGCCCTTGCCATTTATACCATCCCATCTCCATCTAGTCTTGATTTTTGATTTCTCCTATATCAAATTGCTTGCTTTCTCAAAGATGGGAAAGGGAAGAACCCAGAGAGAATTTGAAATGCAAAATTTTTAAAAAGAATCTTAAAATTGTTTTTATATGTAATTGGAAAAAATAAAATATTAAATAAAAAAAATTCTAGGTTTATACCTTAGTTCTCTGGTTTTCATTAACAATGGTTTTCAACTTTGGCTCATTTCTGTCTCCAATGACTTCTGCTTCCTTTTATGGAGCCCTAGTGGAATATGAGAGATCATATTGATCTCAGGATTCTTGCATGGCCTTCTTAGGTTGACACTTAGGTACTTAGTTGTCCCTATATCCAGATACATCCCAATGCTACAAGGAATGAAAGACTAATTCCTATCTCTGAAGTGATTAGGTGCACAGGCTCTGTCTACTGCTTCTGTTATAATAGATCAAGGCTTGTATTTATTTTCAGGTTAGAAAAGTCTAATCTAGTATGTGTTTTACTCCTGGATTGAACTTTCCTGTTGAAGATACTGCCTGATTTCATGCTTGTTTGCAAATACAAGACCTAGCTTCCCTGGTACAACTATTCTACTATCCTTAGCTAAGTCCTGGCCAACCTTTTGTGTTGACCTGGATGGGATGATTGATTTTATATTTTTTAAAAACCATACTTTTACCATTTATCTTTTGTAATTATTTTCTGACAATTTTTGGGATTTATGTGAGCGATTTGGGGTTCTTTACGATCCCTCACAGTGATAGCTTAACCAAATATGGCTCAAAGTTTAAGGAGAGTCAGTTTGGCAGAATTGGTTTCATTGAGAGTTCAAAGTGGATAAGAACTATCAGTTCACAAATCACTTGATCATCTTACTCTGTGGAACTCATTACAAACATAAATAGAAACATCACCATGAAGATAATTGCAGTTTACATCTGTTTAGAGAATGAAGTGGAAAAATTCTATGAAGAATTTGACAAGCTCCTAGAGATTATGTAAACATATAACTTGGTACTTACGAACTTCAAAACAAAGTTGGGCACAAAGGAAAATCAATTGACACAGAAGTGATAACATCTGTGTGTTATAGTTGAGGAGAGCTCACAGCTGCTTGTGGTGATTGAGCATCCCCTGGGCTAAAAAAGAGTGTCAAGATGTTTTCTTGAGGAGGGTAATCAGTACAATAGGTGTGCTTTAAAAACAAAGCTTATGATATATACACAAAATAGGTGGATGATAGAATGTAGATGAAGTTAACATTGGAGATGGGAAAAATGGCATTAGCCTAAGGTTTAGGGATATGAATAAGATGGTGAAAGAATGAAAGGGTGACTACATGGCAACTTGTAGTGGGGGAGTAAACAGCTTGGATATTAGAGTATTGCCAATATGAAATCTTGTAAATTAGAAGTCCCTAAAGATATGTGTTTGGGTATTTCTTTTTTATTTTTTTGAAGAATGAGTATCAGGTAGAATTTGTAGGTAAACCACAACACAGCATTTTCACGCTTTCTATTGATATTTGCTTGCATTTTGCTTTCCTTCTCTGTTTTTTTTCTTGTAGATTCTATTTTTCTTATACAGCAAGATAATTGTATAAATATGCATACATATATTCGATTTGTCATATATTTTAACATAATTAACATGTATTAGACTTCCTGCAATCTAGGGGAAAGGGTAGGGGGAAGGAGAGAAAAATTTGGAACAGAAGGCTTTGCAAGGGTCATTGTTGAAAAATTACCCATGCATATGTTTTTGCAAATAAAAAGCTTTAATAATAAAAAAAGAAAAGGTTCAAGAAAAAAAAAGAATTTGTAGGTAATCATTTTCTGCCTGTGTAGTTAGCCTAAGTGATTGAGTATAAATCCTGGGTATTACTGGTAATTTCTACAGACTGATATTTGTATTTTGGGGACTATGAGGAAAAGCCTAGGAAAATATCAATATTTGATTGTCATAATTCTAAACTTCAGGAGTCTCTAAGTGAAGGGACAGTCCTAGATGTTGACACATAATGGAATTTGACAGTATATACAAGTGGGTTCATGTTAAGGATAGTGTAATAGAAGCAATAAACTACTTCCCTTTCTCTCCCTTCTCCACTGCAAGTTAGGCTATATTTTCCATAAACAGCATTGAAATAATCTTCAAAATTTAATTGGCTTAAAGGACTAGGATTCAGGATATATAGTACTTCCCTTGGCTTCTGAACACAGATTAATCATCATCAACATCATCATCATTTTAATCACTGGTATTTATCCAATGCTTTAAGGTTTTCAAAGTTTTATAAATATTTTCTAATTTTATCTTTACAACATCCCTGTAGGTATCATATTTATACTTTTTTTGCACTTGAGAAAACTTAGGGAGACAGAGGTACATACCTTGCTCAAATATTTGAGACTGGATTTGAATTCAAGTCATCCTGATTCCAGGTCCAGTTTTCTATCTATTGTTCCACCTAACTTCCTCATATAACAAACAAAATGATTGATACTCTCTCAAAAGATTTACTCTCAGCTAAATCAACACTATCTTTTACTTAAACATCCTTTCACTGTTCTAAATGCCTTTCCTTTATTTTGACAAGGAAAATCTCCTTTTGTTAACTGAGTATCTAATACTGTTCAAATTTCAGAACAACACAATCAGAGGTCCAGCCAAAGTTAGGGTCAAAGTATGGCAGATGGCAAATATAATGTTGGAAATTTGTTGTTGTTGTTGTCGTTGAGTCATTTCAGTTGTATTTTATTCTTTGTGATCTTCTTTGGGGTTTTCTTGACAAAGATACTAGACTTGTTAACTATTTCCTTCTCCAGCCCATTTTACATATAAGAAACTGAAACAAAGAGGGTTAAATGATTTATCCACAATTACACAGCTAGTAAGTGTCTGAGAACAGAAAATTCAGGGAGAGAAGTTTTCTGGATTCTAGCCCCACATGCTCTATCTGCCACCTTGTTGTCCATGAAAAATATTATTTGGGACTAGTAAAAAATGGGAACCATAACATGTATAACCTGGAAAATTTACATCTATATATAATAAATTATTTATTCAAGGAAAAAATTAGAAACTGATGAAGTTTAAAGGTGGGCCCCTAGCCATATTGCTTTTCATATGTAAAGGATACAGCATGATAGATGAGAATTATAAAAGGCAACTAGATAGTACAGTATATAGAGCACTTGACCTGAAGTCAGCAAGACCTGAATTTAAATCTGGCTTTAGACACTTATTAACAATGTGAACCCGGGCAAGTCATTTAACCTTTGTCTGCCTCAGTTTTTTCATATGTAAAATAAGATTAATATCATTATCTACCTCACAGACTTTTTACAAATATCAAATGAAATGGTATTTGTAAAGCACATTGAAAAAAAAGTGCTATATAAATGCCAGATATATTGTTAACTTCCTCTTTTTTCTCTTCCTCCTCCTCCTCCTCATTCAGGAACTACTTGCATAAACTACAGACTTTAGTTTTCTTATAAATCACCAACTATTCCTATGCTTAGATGACATTTTACTAATTCAATAGGACTCTGGGAAAAAAACCTCTTCAGTGAAATCTACAGCAATGATAAAGTAGTTGGACCAACCATCAACAAAGAAAAATCAAAGCAGATAAAAAATTTATATTGCCCAAATAATTAAAAATATCCATGCAGGCAAGCCATTGAGCTAGCCTAGTAGCATGTATGAATTATGAATTAGGCCTAAAACAGAGTAGGGCAAGAATGGAATGGATTACATTTGGGAAATAGTGCATCATTTTCAATGGTCCAAGATGCTTTCTGTGGCTAAAACTATAAATATATGTGTATATATGTATTTTTTACCTCAATATTCTTCTTGTAGGGGCAACTAGTTGGTGCAGTGGATAGAGTACTCACCTTGTAAGCAGAAAGATCTGAGTCCAAATCTGGCTTCAGATACTAATTGTGTAATTCTGGGCAAGTCACTTAATTCTGTTTGCCTCTGCTCCACATCTGTAAAATGAGCTGGAAAAGAAAATGGCAAACAACTTGAGTATCTTTGCCAAGAAAATCCTAAATAGGGTCATGGAGAGTCAGAGACAACTGAAAAATGACTTAATTAGAACAAAAATTCGCTTTATGATGCTATAGGATTAATCTAAGGAATACTATGTTTTCAAAAGAAGCTAAATAACTCTAGGGGCAATGTAAATCTATATGGTGAATAGAAATAGGTGGCAGTATAATACCAATAATGACTTCAGCAGAAGTGTAAAATCAGATGTAACATAGTATGTTGTAGAGAAATGTATCACTAGGAAGGGAATTATATTTGCTAAGTTTTGCAACTGGACAAAACTGGACAAAAATGCAAGACATAGACTGACTCCCAAAGGATTAAAAAAGGTCTTCTGCATATAAGGTGCATTTTTCTACTGGGTTTATGATTCAGCATGGATATGAATTATAGGTTATTATCTACAGCAGCTGAAGGAGTAGTCACATTGATGACAATGCTATCAAAGTACATCAGAGTTCAGTGAGTTAACAAATATTTCTTAGGATCTTACCATGTGATGGACACTAAAAGTCTGGAGGACAAAGAAAGGCAAAAATAGACTCTATCCTCAAGAAGCTCGCATTCTAATAAGGGAGTTAATAGAAATTTGTCACAAATGCAAATGAGGAGAAATTATGTAGGTAGGCAAAATCCTTTTTTGTTTTACTTTTTATTAATTTTCATAATTGTAATCTAGACAAGTTTCCTGGAGACATTTTTAGGAAAAAAATTATTCAGATTGATATGCAGCAGAATTGCATAATATTAAGATTATTAAACATGTGCAGACTTGTCAGATTATGAGTCAAATTATATACTCTGAAACAAAACTTTTATATGGTGGATCTAAAACTATTAAATTAAAACTGGGTTTTTAGTAACTACTAAAACCACTAGCAATTCATATATGTTATTTTTTTGTGTCTGCTAATTGATTTTTTCCCAGTCCTATCCATCTATTAGTTTGCAACTGTATCTGTGATGAATATAAGGATTATCATAAAAGACATTAAAGACTACTTTAGGGAGAGCAAACAAAAAAGTATATAACCAAAAAGCAACTCTATACAAATATTGCCTTGGTGAGCTGTGATTAGGTACCTCAAAGATATCTCAGAATCTGCAGAAATAGTTCTTTGCCTCCAATCTTATACCTTATGGGATCTGTTAGTTTTCTATTCTCACTACCCTAAATTCATCTTCCCTGTTTGTCTGAAAATGTCCATTGACTTTCACACATAATGGCAGCAGTGGGAATGCTGAGCTGAAAAGTAAGCTGTGAATTGGATGCTATCATTTCTCGCTAACAAAGCAATGTTAATGACTCTCTAAAGCTAGCAGTTACATTACTTGGACTCCATTTAATACAAACCTCTTTCCAGGATGAATGACAGCTTCCTCTTTTTTTTCCTTCCTAAATTGATCATTTGATCAAAGCAACAAGAGGGAAGATAAACCCTGCTATCAAATTTCTGCCCTGCAGAGTGGACAATTAGGTGGAAAATGAATTTAGGTGGAAAGGGAATATAGTTCCAGATGTGAAATTAAGAATATTCATCTTTATGAGTTCAAATCTAGTCTTAGACATGAGCTGGATGAGTCACTTAACTCTTTTTGCCTTGATTCCCTCATCTGTTAAATGAACTAGAGAAAGAAATTGGGAAACTAATCCAGTACCTCTTCCAAGAAAACCCCAAATGGGGTCAGAAAGAGACAAACTTGACTGAAGTGATTCGACAACAATAACGAAAATGCAGAGAGAATCTAAGTTCAGAGACAATCTAGATTACAAAGGTGACCTTGTTTCACAATCAGTGACCTCAATTTCTTTAGCTCTTTCTTTCATTGTCTTTCAGCATCCCAAGAGCTACACCTTTTCTTCTTCTGATTGGCAGATTATCCAGTTAAGAGCATCAATTCTTTAGGCATTCACTCACTTCCTCTCCCTTCCTCGACTTGGGCCCCCCCCCACCCAATGCCATTTCCAGACTGTGTTAGCAGTTCAAAATTTCAATGGCAAAAAGCAGGAAAATGTTTCAAGCCCACAAATACATTGTGTGTAATGTGGAAGAAAAATCTTGTCCATCAGAAATTTTTTTTAGATTCTGACTAGATGTGGTTTAGTATTTCTGCCCAAAAATGTGTATTCTTGTGCAATCCAAAAACAATAATTATTGATTTATATTCCTCCAGAGAATAGAGTTTGAAACTGGACTGTTGCAATGTAATTGAGACAAAACTACTTAGTCCATTTCTGGCTTCTAAGGGAAAAGATTGTGGGAGAAGTAATAGTTGCCAGAATGGGATTTGAGCTAAATAAGAAATAAATTGTGTGGGTGTTTTGGAGGAATTTATATTTGTGAAGAAGGTCAGAGATTGAAGCTGGGGAGTAAAATTGCAGAATATTTTAAGGAGAATAATCTACAAGTCCAGATTCTACTTCTGGCTTCTGGAAGAAAAGGTTACTGGAGAAAAAAAATAAGATCAAGAAGGATTAAAGAATGAGACTCAGAAAAAGTGAAGAATGAAGAAAAGGAAAATGTGATTGGGAAGGCAAGTTAAATATAAAAAAGTAAATAAAGTGGTGAGTAAAGTAAATGGATTGAAAATCACAGAAAGCTGGTAAAGTATATGGTTAACATAATGGTCAAAAGATATGAAAATGGTCAAAAGATATGAACAGACAATTTTCAGACGAAGAAATCGAAACTATTTCCGGTCACATGAAGAGGTGCTCCAAGTCACTATTGATCAGAGAAATGCAAATTAAGACAACTCTGAGATACCACTACACACCTGTCAGATTGGCTAAAATGACAGGAAATGATAATGATAGCTGTTGGAGGGGATGTGGGAAAACTGGGACACTGATACATTGTTGGTGGAACTGTGAACGGATCCAACCATTCTGGAGAGCAATTTGGAGCTATGCTCAAAGAGTTA